>CAUYON010030088.1:0-10625 GCA_963573935.1 Arctocebus calabarensis
CTTCTGCACCGCCAAGAACATAGTAAATATCGCTAGCAGACAGCCCTCAGAATGGGAAAAAATATTTGCAAGTTATGCCTCTGACAAAGGCTTAATAACCAGAATACATAGAGAACTCCAACGTATTTGCAAGAAAAAAACGAGGCTGTAGTAATTGACAGTCCTGTCAACCATACATAAGTGTTCACGTTTTACTCCAACAACTATTGTTTTGTCTTTTAAAATAACAGCCATTCTCATAAGTGTAAGAGGAGATCTCATTGTGATTTTTACTTACATTTCCCTAATGATTAGTTATGGTGAGCATTTTTTGTATGTTTTTGGCCATTTGTCTGTCTTCTTTTGAAAAAACTCTGTTCATGTCTTTTCTCCCTACTTTTTAATGGAGTTGTTTGTTCTTTCCTTTCTGATGTCTAAGTTCCTTGTAGATTCTGGATATTAGCCTTTTGTTGGATGTATAGTTCATAAATATTTTCTCCTATTATGAAGACTATTTACTCTGTTATTTCTTTAGATGTGCAGACACTTTTTAATTTAATGAATTCCCATTTATTTATTTTTTCCTGTTACTATATTTATTATAATATAAATTCTTTGTCTAGGCCAGTGCATAGCATAGTTTTTCCATATTTTCTTCTATAATATTTATGGTCTCAGGTCTTGTATTTAAATCTTTCGTTCATTTTGAGTTACTTGCTGTAGCTGGAAAGAGATAGGGATTCTGTTTGATTCTTCTGGATATGGCTATCTGATTTCCCCAGGACAGTTTTACTGAACAGGGTTTCCTTCTCCAATATATGTTTTTATCTGCTTGGTCAAAACTTGGACAAAAATCAGTTCATTATAGCTATATGGCTTTGTTTCTGAATTCTCTATTCTAGCCCATTGGTCTGTGTCTCTGCCTTTATAACAGTACTATGCTACTTTGGTTACTATAGCCTTGCAGTATAAAGTTAGGGACTGTGATAGAGCAGGAAGAACTATTTTTAATCCAAAAATAATCTCTGTCTATCTATTGAGAACCTATTTCTGTATGTTAGTATAAATTAAAATTATCAATATCAAGAAATTCACAATATATGCTTTGAAGTATTAAAATTATTTATTACTAATGAGAACAAACCTCATCTATTAAAAAGAAATCAGTGGGAAAGATGTTCAGAAAATAAATAATGGGGAACTATTCTCCCTCTCCCCTTTCATTGTCCCCTTTTAATCCTCTTATTTACATGTAAACTGGTCCTATGTCTCTGGGGAACATCTTCTTCCCAGACACACACAAACATATATGCCAGTATCCCACATCTAGGCCCTAAGGGACATGGCCTAATGCCCAGCTGAGCAGCTCTCTTCTCAGACAGTCCCCTATGTCAGTCAACATCTACATGAGAGGTCACTTCACTCTCCTGCCTCCTTCTCATTTTCAAGTGCCTTAAAGGTGGTTCTGAACTGATGGGGTGTCTTCATAGTTCACCATCCACTGATGCATACTTTTTTTAAATAATTTTATTGAATCATAATTGTGTACATTGGTGCAATCATAGGGCACGATGTGCTTCATATACAATCAGAATTATTTTGATCGTACTGTTACAGATAGCCTTCATGGCATTTTCTTGATCACTATATAAAGACATTGATACTCTACCTTTAATAAGTTTCACCAGTACCCTGCTAAGATGCACCGTAGGTGGGTTCCCACTAATTGCCCTCCCTCCACCCAAACTTTTTATATAGAAAACTCAAGAGATATTATTAATTTGGGGAAACTAGAAAAGATATCCAATGTTTTGATAGCAGATGCTTGATTCATTTCTCCAAAGCAGATTTTTAAGGATGGTAGACTAAGATGGGAAAAGCAGAAATCAGCATCTAAGGAGTGAAATGGCAATAGAGAGGTAGGGGCAGTAAGTCAACTTGACTATTTCAAGAATGACAGTTGTTGGAGGAAAGAAGTGGAGGAAGGCTGGGGAGATTTTTTTTTTTTTTTGGATGATTTTCAGAAAGGCTATTTTCATTCAGCCCATTCAGAGAAGTTGAAAATTTTGCCCATCATCATAACATCACATAACCTTGATAACCAATGTGAATGTACACTGACATAGTAAAACCTACTTGTGTTAAATTAACTACTAGATTTGACTGTAATTGTATTATTAAATACATTTACAAAGGCATTCCCTGAGTGACATTGTGATGCTAGTGTAAGCAAATCTCCTCTACTGCCATAAAAATAAAGTATATACAACTTATTATTTAATGTTTGTCCATATTATACTTTTTAGAGTGTGCTCCCCACTCTTAATTATAAAAACATTGAAGTGTAGAATAGTCTCAAGCAAGTATTTCATGGTATTTCAAGGCTGTTCTAAAAGATTAGGACAAAAGTTATCCTGAAAGATAACTCTGTGTGTTACTGCCCCTGAAGTCCTTCCAGTGGGACAAGCCATGGAGCTGGAAGACAGTCACAGATGATCCTGACCTGATAGGCCTGCATAGAAGTATCCCTGTCATTAAGCAAAGCATGACTGTACATTATGCTTTACATTTTTCTTACACATAATTTCTACTCATCAGCTGTAGAAAATGTCACAGGTCTCATTGTCACCACTGTAATACATATACTGTGATAGAAGCATAATCTGTGTCTCAATTTAACCACATAAACAATGTTTGAACACTATTATCAACAGTTTCCACTCTCATCTAGAATGGGGCTTAGGGGGAGATTTTTAATGTCAGTGATATTCGGAAATGTTTCCCGGTGCTGGAAACATTGGCACATTGTCATTGCACATAGGGTCAAAACAGAGACAGAGACTTTGCCTCTGAAATGCCAGAAAGAGAGGAAAGGATGGCTGTGGACCAATGCTTAGTCCAGAGGTGCTGGGAAGGAAACGGACAGAGTTTGTGCCTGCAAGCCTCCATCAGCTCGCTTAGTAGAATAAACTCTAGACAGTCTTGGCATCAATGTGTGCTGTAAAGTAGGGAGTCGGTGGAAATAATAGTTTTTGAGACATTAGAAAAAGAAAAGCCTAATTGTTTTGCTTAATAAGGGCACAGGGATCTGACAAATATCAAAAAGATTAAGAAAGGCTGGAGGAAGAGGCAAGAGAGATAAGGATGGTGGAGGCTGGAGTGAAAGGGAAAGATGGAAAACAAGAGGAAGGAGGAGAGTGAAGGAGAGAAGGAGGAGGCAGAGCCAGATATGGGGAAGAAGAGAAAAGAGGAGAAGAGAGGAGAGAAGCTATAGACAGAAAGACACAGATTATCAGCTCAGAAAACTAAAAAATCTCATTTTGTGCCTAAATTCCTAGAAAGGGGGAAACTAAACAAAAACTAAACTCTTAAACTCTTTTGTTCACCCACTGGATTTCCACCAAAAATAAATTCTAGGCCAAGGGGTTGGTGAAAGATAATGCAAGCCAAGTAGAAAATTGAGATCACATAAGTAAATATATTCCCAGGCTGGAAAGTCGCAGAGTCATTCACTGGGGAAATCATGAAAAAATCTTGCTTGCAGTTGCCGTGCACATTATTTAAAGGGTCAGAAAATAGAAACATGATAAGCTATAATTTTTCTGTCTTCCTACTACAAATAAATTCATACAGTGAAAATGTCTTTCTGAGCAGATACGTGACCATTGCTGGGCTGCGATGATTTGTTTTTCCTTTGGAGTGTGTTCTAGCCTCAAGCAGATCCCATGGTGGTCCTAGCTCATTTGACAACTGCTCTGAGTTTTACACTCTTTCCCAGGTGAAGATTGTTCTTTTGGCTACTCTTCAGAGCCTCTCTGAGGAACTTTGCCTTGCTTTAACTCTGCTATTCTCTCGTAGACTCCAAGAGAGAGCTTTTCTGGATGCTGATTGACTTAGACAATTATATTATGGGATTGGGTATTGCCCATCTTCTGGACAAGTGACATTTGTTCAGCGACTTGTAAAAGGGCCATGAAGCAGTCACAAATGTTGGCTATATCTGCAGTTCTGTTTTGAAACATGGAGCTACTAAACTAAGTCTTTCTTTCTTTCTTTTTTTTTATTATTGGGGATTCATTGAGGGTACAAAGAACCAGGTTACATTGATTGCCTTTGTTAGGTAAAGGCCGTCTTATAACTATGTCCCACCCCCAAAAGGTGTGCCATACACTATGACTCCCCTCCCCCATCCCTCTTTCCTTCTCTCAGTTCTCCTCTTCCCCCACCCCCCACAATGTCATTAATTGTCAATTGTTCTCATATCAGAGTTGAGTACATAGGATTCTCGCTTCTCCTTTCTTGTGATGCTTTACTAAGAACAATGTCTTCCACTTCCATCCAGGTTAATACAAAAGATGTAAAGTCTCCATCTTTTTTGATGGCTGAATAGTCCTCCATGGTGTACATATACCACAGCTTGTTAATCCATTTCCAGGTTGGTGGGCATTTAAGCTGTTTCCATATTTTGGCTATTATAAGCTGGAATAAATAGTCTAGTGCAAGTGTCTATTAGAGAAATGCAAACCAAAACCACCCTGAGATATCATCTAACCCCAGTGAGAATGGCCCACATCACAAAATCTCAAACCTACAGAGGCTGGCATGGATGTGGAGAGAAGGGAACACTTTTACACTGCTGGTGGGACTGCAAACTAATAAAGTAAGTCTTTACTTTCCTAACCACCAGACATATTCTGATCACATTGTGGTAGAATTGGAGGCAGTTTGGTATTATGAAAGGATCAGGCTGTATGGACTGTGGAGTCTGATATACAACACTTAGGTTTGAATCTACTTACCAGCTATATGACCTTAGGAAATTAAGTTCTCTGAGCCTCAGCTTCTGTGTTTGTACAATATTGCCAATGTTAGTGTCTATCTCAGAGAGTAATTGTAAGGACAAAAGCCATATAAAGACCTGGAGTATTACAGTGGCTTGAATAGTAAGTATCCTGCCAAAAATTTGAGACCTCCTAGAACCTGAGAATGTGACCTTATTTGGAAACAAGGTTTCGTAGGTATAATTAAGATATGGTTCTACTAGATTAGGGCAGGCCCTGAACCAAATGACTGCTAATCTTTATAAGAAGATGAGGAGAATCATAAAGTCAGAGAAGAAAAATCACATGAAACAGAGGTAGAGACGATAGTTACGTCAACACAAGTGATGGAACACCTTGGTCACCAAAAGCTGGAATAACCAAGGGAGATTTCTTCCCTGGAGTCTCTAGAATGAGCCTGGCCCTACTAACCCTGGTTCCAAGTTTCCAGCAGCTTCTAGAACCAGGAGAGAATAAGCTTTTCTTGTTTGAAGACACAAAGTTCATGGTAATTTGTTTTTGCAGCCAGAGAAAACAAGTTTTAAATAAAAGCTTTAAACAAAGTGCAATAAAAGTTATGTCAGTATCACATGAATTTTTTTTTTTTGAGACAGAGCCTCAAGCTGTCACCCTGGGTAGAGTGCCATGGCATCACAGCTGACAGCAACCTCCAATTCCTGGGCTCAAGCGAGTCTCCTGCCTCTGCCTCCCAAGTAGCTGGGATCACAGGCACCCGCCACAACAACCGGCCATTTTTTGGTTGCAGCTGTCATTGTTGTTTGGTGGGCCCAGGCTGGATTCGAACTCGCCAGCTCAGGTGTACGTGGCTGGCGCCTTAGCCCGTTGAGCCACAGACACCGAGCCAGTATCACATGAATTTTAACCTAAATTCTGCCAACCACCTTGCAGTTCCTGAATTGATAACTGAACTTGGTCCTGCTTTATTGGCTTTGAACCTTTCAAGTCTCAATTTCAGTCATTTTCCACATTTCTTATTCTCCAGACCAGAGCAAATGGCCTACATATTCTTCCATTAAATCTACCTTGGCTCTGAACTCCCACCTGTCTCAGCCAATCCAATTCATTATCCCTTCAATAAATATCCATTAAGCAATGACTGTGAATTGGTCAGTATACAAGCATCCAGTGGTATAGCAAATAAAACCAAGCTTTTCTTGTCATAAAATACATTTTCTGGAGAGAGAGAAGATAAACTAGTAGGCAGGGGAATACATAATATGTCAGATGATGTTTAAGTGTTATAAAAACAAAATACACACACACAAAAACCATATAAAAGAAAAGAAAAAGAAAGGGTGGTGCCTATAGCTCAAGGAGTAGGGCACCAGCCCCATATAACGGAGGTGGTGGATTCAAACCCGGCCATGGCCAAAAAATTACAGGAAAAAAAAAAAAGAAAGAAAAAGAAAAAATACAAAAGGATGGGGCTATGCAGCGCTGGGGCAAAGTGAACTTAGTTTCCATGATCTGAATGTAGAAAGAGAAGTCCTGACATGTGGAAGATGAGGAGAAAGGAGAAATAAGGGCTGGTCATCTCCAGCCTTGTAGGTTATAAGTCAAACTTTCATAGTGAGTGAGACAGGAAACCATCAAAGGATTCAGGATAAAGGAGAGTGTGGTCTGCTGAATATGTTAAAAGGTTCTCTCTAGCTGCTATTTCAAGAATGGATTTTAAGTGGGTAACTAGGAAAAAAGACCAGGTAAGATGCAATTGCCAGGAGTCCAGGCTACAGATTTTTCACTACCTTCTTCACCTTCTTCAGACCTGGGATTAAAAGACAGACGGAAGTAAAAACATTTAGTAGAATTTGCCAGAATCTGTTGAGATTTTGTGGAGAAAGACAAGTGGCATGTCCTATGAATTGTGCTTTCTGAGAGAAAGAGAAACCAAGGAACTCTGCATGGATTTTAATGAGATAGGAAAGACTGGAGGAGTGGAAAAGGAGGTGGGTTAAATATGAGTTATCCCGCAAGCCCTAAATACAGAATTGATGAACTTCCTTCCTTTCCTTTGCCAGACTGTCAGCTGGTGGAATCCAACAGTGTCAGGAAAAGTTAATGGAATTTAACTATAGCAGAACCTCTGTAGTTGACCTCCTCCATACATTTACCACCTCCTTGAATTGACCTGATTTTTATAGGCTGGACATGTACCACGTGTTGAGAATTAGGACAGTAGGCCTGGTTCCTTATGTTGACCTCCTCCATATGTTAACCAATTTGTTACAGTCCCCTGGATGGAAAAGCTTATAGAAAGGTTCAGCTATATTCTATAAAACTTCCAGAGGCCTAGCTGTGCCTGCCTAAAGCATGATGATTTAATATGTATATTAACTTGTTAGTGTTATATTAATACTATCACGTAGCCACTTAGCAGTCAAGTACATGATGTCCCCCCAAAACAAAAGCACAAAAGAAATTGTAGCATCTTTTTTTATCATTGCTGTTTAGTTCCCGCCTGCATGCAGGAGCTGCAGCAGGGGAAGCTGGAAGACTATTTCATTGCAAGGAGGACCTCCCCAAACCCACCCCGTCAGATCTATTCAGGCAGAGTTTATAAAAGTGAGAGGACCAAGGTGCTGAAGATTCAAAGCATCTTGGATTACCACCGAATTCTTTCATCTGCTACTTTGAAACAATTAAAGCCGTAAAGCTCTCTTTTGTCCAAAGTTCTTAAAAACCCTTTTGCCTGGTACGACAGTCTACAGAAAGAACATAAGCGATTAAAAAGTAAAATATCGACAATGCTTTTGTGGGCAAGTTGGAGAGGGAGGGAGGAGACAGGAGATTATGGAGCAGGGTTTTTCACACCAAGCCTGTCTTTAGTAGATGAATCCTTCAAGTATGAGAAATTCCTCAGGGAAGCAGGGCTACCAGTACAAGGCCCTAGGTGGTAACCCTTTACAGCTCCCCCTGAAAAAAAAAAGTGGATAGAAAACCAACGACTGCTTAGAAACATATGTTCTTCGGAGAGTCTTGCAAGTCTTCCTCTAAACTCTGAGCCAACCCAGATGTCAGGGAGCAGAGGTCAGGACTTCACAGAAAGCCAGATGCTGTAGCGAGCGCATATCATTTTACAGACATATGTGTGTATGGGTATGTGCAGTGTATAAATATATACTTTGACGTGTGTGTGTATATTCTGGCAAACGCCCCTCTCAGCTTCCCATCTTTTAGGTAAACTGAAGAAGGAAGGAAAGGTTTCCTGTGAAAACAACTTGTAACCCTGCTCATCTGCTTAATGTACGTGGTTGGGTTCAATGTAACCCAAGAAAAGGGGGAGCAGGAAGAAGATTTTGTGATGAGACAGCTTCACACTGAGTATTCTAACTCGATTTGATTTGTGACTGCTATTTTTTGGCACTGAAAGACGCTGTGTGCAATGTAGAAATAATTACAAGACCAGTTGCCCTTCCCCATTTATAAGCAGCTTGACTTTATTTAACCTCTCGGGTGAAATAACTCAGTGGGAGTATCCTGTCTACTACCCTCTAGTACAGTAGATTTTTTTTTTTTTTTGAGACAGAGCCTTAAGCTGTCACCCTGGATAGAGTCCTGTGGCAACAAAGCTCACAGCAACTTCCAATTCCTGGGCTTAAGCCAGTCTCCTGCCTCCATCTCCCAAGTAACTGGTACTACAGGCACCCGCCACAACGTCCGGCTGTTTTTTTTTTTTTTTTTAGGGGGGGTGCAGCCGTCATTGTTGTTTGGCGGGCCCAGGCTGGATTCGAACCTCCCAGCTCAGGTGTACATGACTGGCACCTTAGCCCATTGAGCCACAGGCGCTGAGCCAATAGAATAGATTCTTTTTATTATTATTATTATTGTCTTTATTATTAAATCACAGCTGTGTACAATAGTGCAATCAAGGGGTACAATGTGCTGGTTTCATATACAATCTGAACTATTTTCATCAAACTGATTAACATAGTCTTCCTGGCATTTTCTCAGTTATTATATGAAGACATTTGTATTCTGCATTTAGTAAGGTTCGCCGGTACCCATCTAAGATGCACCGCAGGTGTGGCCCCACCAAGTACCCTCCCTCCACCCCCACCTCACCTCTCCCCGTCCCTCCCGTGCCCCTTTCCCCATATTCTTGTGCTATAGTTGGGTTATACCCTTCATATGAAAGCTATAAATTAGCTTCATAGTACGGCTGAGTACATTGGATACTTTTTCTTCCATTCTTGAGATACTTTGCTAAGAAGAACATGTTCCAGTTCCATCCAAGTAAACAAGAAAGAGGTAAAGTCTCCATCTTTCTTTAAGGCTGTGTAATATTCCATGGTATACACGTACCACAATTTATTAATCCATTCGTGGATTGATGGGCACTTGGGTTTCTTCCATGACTTAGCAATTATGAATTGGGCTGCAATGAACATTCTGGTTCAGATGTCTTTGTTATAATGTGATTTTTGGTCTTCTGGAAATATACCTAGTAAAGGAATTATAGGCTCGAATGGCAGATCTATTTTCAGATCTCTAAGTATTCTCCAAACATGCTTCCAAATGGAACATATTAGTGTGCATTCCCACCAGCAGTGTAGAAGTGTTCCCTTTTCTCCACATCCACACCAACATCTCTGATTTTGGGATTTTGTTATGTGGGCTAATCTTACTGGTATTAGGTGATATCTCAAAGTAGTTTTGATTTGCATTTCTCTGATGATTAAGGATGGTGAGCATTGTTTCATCTGTCTGTAGGTCGTGCGCCTGTCTTCTTTAGAGAAGTTTCTCTTCAAGTCCTTTGTCCATCCTGAGATGGGATCACTTGTTCTTTTCTTGCTAATACGTTTGCATTCTCTGTGGCTTCCGGTTATTAAACCCTTGTCGGAGGCATAACCAGCAAATATTTTCTCCCATTCTGAGGGCTGTCTACTTGTTCAACTTACTATGTTCTTGGCTGTACAGAAGCTTTTTAGTTTGATCAGGTCCCAGTAGTGTATCCTTGATACTGCTTCAATTGCCTGGGGAGTCCTCCTCATAAAATATTCACCCAAGCCGATCCCTTCAAGAGTTTTCCCTGCACTTTCTTCTAGAATTTTTATAGTTTCATGTCTTAAGTTTAAATCTTTAACCCAGTGAGAGTCTATCTTCGTTAATGGTGAGAGGTGTGGGTCCAGTTTCAGCCTTTTACAGGTCGCTAGCCAGTTCACCTAGCACCATTTGTTAAATAAAGAGTCTTTTCCCCACTGAATGTTTTTAATTGGCTTGTCAAAGATCAAGTAGCAGTAAGTAGCTGCATTCATCTCTTGGTTTTCTATTCTGTTCCAAACATCTACCTCTCTGTTTTTGTGCCCGTACCATGCTGTTTTGATCACTATCAATTTATAGTACAGTCTCAAGTCTGGTAGCGTGATTCTTCCTGCTTTGTTTTTATTTCTGAGTAATGTCTTGGCTATTTGAGGTTTTTTCTAACTCCATATAAAACAAAGTATTATTTTTTTCAAGATCTTTAAAATATGACAATGGAGCTTTAATAGGAATTGCATTAAAATTATATATTGCTTTGGGTAGTATAGACATTTTAACAATATTGATTCTTCCCAGCCATGAGCATGGTATGTTTCTCCATTTGTTAAATAAAGAGTCTTTTCCCCACTGAATGTTTTTAATTGGCTTGTCAAAGATCAAGTAGCAGTAAGTAGCTGCATTCATCTCTTGGTTTTCTATTCTGTTTCAAACATCTACCTCTCTGTTTTTGTGCCCGTACCATGCTGTTTTGATCACTATCAATTTATAGTACAGTCTCAAGTCTGGTAGCGTGATTCTTCCTGCTTTGTTTTTATTTCTGAGTAA
>CAUYON010030089.1:0-16758 GCA_963573935.1 Arctocebus calabarensis
AAAAATTTATTAAGTGCCTGCTTTGTGCCAGGTCCTGTGCTAGGCACAGCATCTATTGCTGCTATTGGACTCTGATCAAAAATTTTATTGAGCTCAACTTTGAAAATTCTAGGTGATTACTTGCAAAATACAGCAAAAGAAGAGTCATGTCCATACCACCCATTAGATCAACATCAGATGAGGTTAGCCCTAAGCAGTGTCTCAATCTTGTCC
The DNA here is from genome assembly GCA_963573935.1 of Arctocebus calabarensis. Taxonomy (NCBI): domain Eukaryota; kingdom Metazoa; phylum Chordata; class Mammalia; order Primates; family Lorisidae; genus Arctocebus; species Arctocebus calabarensis. Next base: position 214 of record CAUYON010030089.1, read on the forward strand.
CTTTGAAGACACACAGCAAGGTACATAACTTACATATAATAGTGGTAACTAACAAGTGTTAAATGCTGGCCATGTGCTACACACCATGCTAGATATTTTATACTTATTATCTTAGTTAAACCTCACATTAACCCGATGAGGTTGGTATTTTAAAGCCCTTTTCATAGATGAGTAATCTGAGGTTCAGATAATAATTGTTAATATTTGATGTTTACTGCTTTAAGTGTTTTATATGAATCATGCTTAATCAACAGCTCTATGATATTCGCCTATAATTATCCCCATTGTAAAGATGAAAAACGCTGAGATGCCAAGAGGTTAGGTATATTGCTTAGATCACACAAGTAAATGGCATAACTTGGTTAAGATTGGTGATTATCTACCCAGCTGTACACTTCAAACCCAGAATTAGGATTCCTTTGAAATTCAGTCCAATATTCTTGCCTTCTGAAGTGGACCAGGGATAAGGCCCCTCTTGAGGCCTGTGTGTCAAGGCTCAATGCCTACCTCTTGTTCACCTTGGTGCATTGGCCACCAGGACTGTTCAGTGCTTTATTTGCCATGTCCCGTGCACAGCCAATGTCCAGGTATGCCATGGGGAGCCATGTGTAGACTCATGTTGACCCAGTGTGGGTCACTGATCTCTCCCTATGGAATTAAGAAATCTACCTTCAGGTCCAAATCTGAACCAGTGGCTCTCATTTAAGTCTCAAATTAAAATGAGTTTGTAAGTGTTTTTGTTTTTCATCTAGGACAGAAAATGGTCATTGTAGAAAGCAGGGCATATATGAGATACAGAGGTGTATTTGTAGAATGGAAAGGCAAACTATAAATACTGGTTGATAATAATTGACCTTTTCAATACATTGGCATTTCCAGATCTCTGGGGAAAATATTATCATACCTTCTTATTAATTGACTTTTTAACTTCTTGGCAGTTTTCTTTACAACCTGAAAGCCTCCTCAATTCCTGATTTTTTTATTCATTTCTTCATCAAATACTACTAGGTTCCTGCTGTGGGCTAGGCACTAATAGATACAAGCTGTGACCAATACAGCCGTAAAAAAGTTTATTGTAATCATGTTAAATGCTGTAGAGGAAAAGTATTAGGTGAGGAAAGAAGAGTTGCAGACTCAGGGAAGGCTTTCTGGAGGAACTGATGTTTAAACTGAGACTTAGAGCATGAGTAGGAGTTAGGCACAGAGGACTAGGTGATGGAAGGGAGCATTCCAAGCATGTGTAAAGGCCCCGAGGCATGTAAGAGGTTGGCTCATTTGGGGAACCAAAAAAGAGTCAGAGGCAGGAAAGGATTCCCAGGAAGAAATGAGCCACATATTGGTAGAAGAAGCTTTCTTTTGTTTTTTAGAAAATGTTGACTTTAAAATGGATAATTCTGGAAAATTGATGGTTTTGATGACCCGTTTTTATTCCTCTGGTATAGAAATAAAGTGGTCATATTTCAAAGGTGGTACTGTGGGGAGTAGTAGAAGCCACTGGGTGGGAGGTGGGGAGGGCTTTGAGGTGACTTTGACTCTAGGGGTTCTGTCTCCCCAGGCCTGAAGACAATCGTAGGTGCCTTGATTCAGTCTGTGAAGAAGCTGTCAGATGTGATGATCCTGACAGTGTTCTGCCTGAGTGTTTTTGCCCTGATTGGACTGCAGCTGTTCATGGGGAACCTTCGGAACAAGTGTGTTGTGTGGCCCATAAACTTCAATGAGAGCTATCTTGAAAATGGCACCAAAGGCTTTGATTGGGAAGAGTATATCAACAATAAAAGTAGGTGGCCCCTCCTCTGCTGGAAGAAAAGGGAAGCCTATCCCTAGTTTATATGGTCAGAAGTTACCACTGGTATGAAAACGTAGTTGGGGCCAGAAAGGAAGGTAGTGCTCTTGGAAGTAGTTTTGTGACATTACTGCCTTTCCACCAGGCAGGATTTTATTCAGACACTCTCAAACATTAGCTCTCTCTTCATTTTCTCCTTCTTTAAAACCAAATGAAACTTTAAGATTCTTTGTATGTACTCCTGAACTTTTGCTTTGAAGTTCAGGCTTAGAAGTTTGATAAAAATTCTTTTTCCCTGGCTGTGTTACCTGGAATGCTTAAACATTTAGTCCAGGTTATACTTGTGGAACCTAAACTTGCTTAATACCACTAAGACCTGAGGGAACAATCTGGTCTAGGCAATCAGGTAATCTCTAATGCACCATTTATCCTATTAAGTTAAGAAGTTTTAAAAATTTTGAAGAACCAAAGCACTTGGATTTTCCCTTAAGAAAAATTTGGTGTGGTGATACTTTATAAACTAATGAAAAAAAGTTAGCAATATCACTATTACTCCTAAGGGAATAAAGTCAGTTACTATAGCTATAGGAAAATGTTGCAAAGGAGATTTTAGGAACACATTCAGGAAAGGGAAAAATGCCTTCTAATTTAAAAGAGGACATGGTGGCAGGGCACAGTGGCTCATGCCTGTAATCTTAGCACTCTAAGAGGTGAAGGCAGAAGGATCGCTTGAGGCCAGGAGTTTAAGACCAGCCTGAGTAAGAGCAAGACCTGGCTCTACAAAAATTCTAAAATACCCCAGCTATTTGGGAGGCTGAGGCAGGAAGATCACTTGAGCTGCGAGTTTTAGGTTGCTGTGAGCCATGATGATGCCTCTGTACTCTAGCCTGGGCAATAGAGTGAGACTCTGTCTCAAAAACAAGGAAAAAAGAAGGACATGGTGACTAGTGGCCAGTGAGGAGTCTAGAATATATTTGATAAAGAGAAGCTATAAGAATAGAAGAATAAAGTTGTATAAATTGGGGTATAAAAACCAGAACACTTACCTTCTAGACTCTTTTAAGTACTAACCTGCATATAGATTTGAAGGATGAGTGGAGGCCAGATAACTCTGAGAAGAGCACCAGAGCATTGTACCAAGGACTTCAGGGTAGCACTTTTAATTTGTAAATATATAGGAAAATCATTAATGGGAAAGAATTCTTATCAGCTTTCACTGCTGTCAGAAAAGATTTATATGAGCCAAAATCAGTAACTGTTTCTGCTGGAGTGAGGTAGGAGCAGTGCAACCTTATTCTCTCATCCACTTAAATCTGCCTTTTCATTTCCTGCCTCTTCCAACTTTTCTAGCAAACTTTTACACGGTTGCTGGCATGTTAGAACCTTTACTCTGTGGGAACAGTTCTGATGCTGGGTAAGTAGCTCACCTAATTTTACTCTCCTTCCTTAAAATAATGTACCTATTATTAATTGGATCAAAATGGGCAGTACTTTTACTTCATGGTCACAGAGTACACTCTATAACTGAGTCTGACCTATTGGTTGATAGAGATTTTCTTTCTATTTCATATTTGTCTATCTAAAGTTGATATTTCACTAGTAAGTGAAGGTGCCTGTAGTCTCAAAGCAAAATCAAAGAAAGATATAAAAAGCTAGGGATAGAATCAGCAACTCCAGATAGCTTACCTACCTCTGTGGACTCCCCTCATCCTATCTTAGCACAGTTAATACAATGGAGAGTAGGGACACTGTCTTGGCGATGGGTTAGCGTTCAAGAGTGACCCAAAATATGTTAGGCCTGACAGCATGGGGGAGAGAAAAGGGTAGCAGCATAATATTTGAGTCCTGCTACTTCTCTCTAAGCCCTTTGGTAGGACATTTAACTCATCTGAGCTTTCAATTTCTCCATCCCTAAAATGGATTTAATAAGTCATGTTCTTTCTTCCTCACAGTTACTTTAAGGACCCAATTGCACATCATACATGAATGTGCTTTATAAGCAGGGCTATGAAAATATAGGGTGATAATATCATTATTCAGAATATATTGGTCCTCTAGGAATTGGTGTTTTAATATCATGACAACTAGCGGTCCATTTCATGTCTGTGTTGGAGTAGATTCTAGAAATTACATTGAGAGAAATATCAGGTGGGTTTATAAGCAGAAGAAATGGTATAACTGAGGTCACTGAAATCTCTGTTGTGTCTTAGGTTGTCACAAAGAGTGTTAAGAAAACAAAAACAATTAAGAGGGACCTCTAGTCTTATGCCATTTGGATAGTAGCTAAGTTGAACTGATTGGGTTGTACATTGATAGGAGTCTGGGACAGTGGCATGCTTAAGGATCACCTGACATGCCTCTTAAAAATGCAGATTCAAAGCCAGGCACAGTAGTTCACATCTTTAATCCCAGCTACTCAGCAGGCTAAGATGGGAGGATTACTAGAGGGCCAGGAATTCAAGAAAGCCTGGACAACATAGCAAAACCCTGATTCTAAAAATTTTTTTAAAAAATTAGCTGATATGGGTCAGCACCCATTACTCAGTGGTTACGGTGCCGGCCACATACACCAGGACTGGCAGGTATGAACCTGGCCTGGGCCTGCCAAACAACGACAACTGCAACAACAACAGAAAAATAGCGAGCTGTTGTGGCGAGCACCTGTAGTCGCAGCTAATTGGGAGGCTGAGGACCAAAAGAATCTCTTAAGCCAAAGGGTTTGAGGTTATTGTGAGCTGTGACGCCAGAGCACTCTACCCAGGACAACAGAGAGACTGTGTCTCAAAAAAAAAAAAAAAGAGAGAGAAAGAAAACATAGTCACAGATCCCATAGCCACCAGAGCTTTTAATTCCTAGGTTTCAGGTAAGACTTAGGAATTGGCATTTTGAGGGAGCATACCAGATGATGCCATCCCCAGAATATGGTTAGCTACTTATTTCCTTCTTTTACTTTTTTTTTTTCCTTCCAATTTGTTGCCCTGCCTATGTAGAGGGTTATTTATTATCTCTAAGGTCAGGGAGTGGATGGAATTACGTTATTTATTATCTCCAAGGTTATGACAGAGTAGAATTATGTTGAAAAGTCCTAAATGTCCCTTTCTCTTTTCAGACAATGCCCAGAGGGATACCAGTGTATGAAAGCAGGAAGGAACCCTAACTATGGTTACACAAGCTTTGATACTTTCAGCTGGGCCTTCTTGGCATTATTTCGCCTTATGACCCAGGACTATTGGGAAAACTTGTATCAGTTGGTGAGTAATACCTCTTTTTCTTTGGTGATGGAGTTTGTATGAGGTTATGTGGGATGAGAGCATTCTGTGTGAGTGACATTTAGTGAAGACATTTTATACATAGTAGCATCTAATGATGGTATTTCTCACAGTTAGCCAGCTCACAATGTCAAGTGAATTCTCCCACCTCTCATCCCTGTTTTCTCTCTTTCTCTCTCTCTCTCTCCACACACATACACATGCACACGCATGCATGCACTACTCTACCTATCTACATCTCCAGGTTTACTTGCTAGGGAATCATGCCCGTTTCTTGAGTGCTCAGTCATGTGTAGCTATAAAGCTCACAGCCTTGACCGCTCCCTCCTGGCCTAGGCATCCACTTTCTCTCCCTACTTCCTCTTGTTTCACCATCTGCAGCATTTCTCCTTTTGTATTTTTGGGTTTAGGGTATCTGTTTAAAAAATATTAGCTGCACCTTTGTGTAAGGTACTATACTAGGTTTTTTTAAAGATGGGATTTCTATCTACAAGTACCTTGGAGACAAATATATCAACACCTTTGAGATTTGTAACACCTTTGGAATGGTTCAAGCAGGCTGTACAGATAAAAATAAGATCAGAACTGGCTTGGTACCTGTACTACGGTGGTTATGGTGCCAGTCACATACACCAAGACTGGCGGGTTCAAACCTGGCCCAGGCCAGCTAAACAAAAATGATGACAACTGTAACAAAAAATGGCCAGGCATTGTAGCAGGCACCTGTAGTCCAGCTGCTTGGGAGGCTGAGGCAAGAGAATCACTTAAGCCCAAGAGTTTGAGGCTGCTGTAAGCTGTGATGCCATGGCACTCTACCAAGGGTGACAAACTGAGACTCTGTCTCAAAAAAAAATAAGATCAGCACTATTTGATTGGGCTATATTGGTGACTGTGGACAAGTTTAGCTTTGCTGGTTGTGATGGAAAAGTTAATGTAGGAGATTGCTAAGGGTCTTCCAGCTTAGAATTCTTTGTTTTTGGGGGGGTCTTTTGGGGAGTTTTGCAGTTTTTGGCTAGAGCCAGGTTTGAACCACCACATCTGGTATATGGGGCTGGCGCCCTATTCCTTTGAGACACAGGTGCTGCCCTCAGCTTAGAAATTTTATGACAGGCTCGGCGCCTGTGGCTCAGCGGACTAAGGTGCCAGCCACGTACACCTGAGCTGGTGGGTTCAAATCCAGCCCAGGCCCGCCAAATAACAATGAGGCTGCAACCAAAAAATGGCCGGGCGTTGTGACGGGTGCCTGCAGTCCCAGCTACTTGGGAGGCAGAGGCAAGAGACTCGCTTGAGTCCAGGAATTGGAGGTTGCTGTGAGCTGTGATGCCACAGCGCTCTATTCAGGGTGACAGCTTGAGGCTCTGTCCCCAAAAAAAAAAAAAAGAAAAGAAATTTTATGACAAATCATTGTTTTCTCTTTAACCTCTAGCATTGCATGATGCCAGTTACTTTGAGAATAAGAAACATGTCCCCTTCATGCATGAAGGAACCTCTTTAAGGGAAGTTTCTAGTTCAAATTCCAGAATTAATTATTAATTTTCTGTTAGCCTAGAGTTTCCTCAGGTTTGAATCTTTCTCATGAAGTATTTGTGATTTATGCTAAATTGCATTAAATATTTGTGGTTGAAAGAATAAAAGTGGAAATTTAATTATGGTGGTTGACACATACATAACCCAAAACTTCTTTTTTCTTTTGATGTCCATTTGCTCACTGTTTAATAAAAACAATAGGTTAAGGATCTTCCTTCCTATTTTTTTTTCCTCCTTACAACTCTTTATGTCATATGGTTATATCCCTCTTTTAAAACCTATCGTATTGCAAAAGGATAAGGTCACTCAGGATGGGATCTTTCTGTGATGTGGACTGCATTTCAAAGGTGAAATTTTTCTGTTAACACTCTTTGAGGACCTGTAGATAAATGAGCTAAAGTCTTATATTCTTTTCTTTGTATTTGTTTTAGAACCAACTGACAAAGTCAAATTTAATTCTCAGCCCAGAGCATTTTTTTACTGTAAGAAAAAAAAAAAGCAAGCCTCTTTCTAAGAAAGAAGTATGTAGGGAATATTTGGAGATGAGAGAGATATTTTTTTGTCCCAGTGGCTGGACAGTACTATGGCCATTTCATATAAGTTGAGGATAAAGGAGGCCATTCGACATTGGAGACACAAGAAAGAATAGTCCTGTTCAAAATGCAAACAGTGCCCTTGCAGAGAAACTAGGTCCACAAGTTGTTTTCAGCCTGGTTCATTTGATGTAAGTGACTCAGAAAATGGTCTTTGTCTTTGCAGACTTTACGAGCGGCTGGGAAAACATACATGATCTTTTTTGTTTTGGTCATCTTTGTGGGTTCTTTCTATCTGGTGAACTTGATCTTGGCTGTGGTGGCCATGGCTTATGAAGAGCAGAATCAGGCAACACTGGAAGAAGCAGAGCAAAAAGAGGCTGAGTTCAAAGCAATGTTGGAGCAACTTAAAAAGCAACAGGAAGAGGCACAGGTTGGTAATGAATTCTTTACAACAATGAATTCTGGCCTTCCTGCCAGATTGTGATGACTAAGGCTCTATCTGATTGCCACTGCAATTGATTGTTTCGAGGTACATTTTCAAAGAGAGGTTAATGATCTGATTACAATATAACCCAAGTAACAACTGCATTTGAGTGATTGAATTATTGCCTTTGTCTTAATGGCCAAATTGTTAATATCTTTTGTTTAATTTCCCAGCTGTTTCAGTGTTCCACTGGTAATGATGACTGGAAAGAAAAACGTGACCAAAGCAGTTTATATAGTGTTTCCCATAAGCAGAGTATTTTGTTGAGAAAACATTAGGATTTCTGTGATCATAAAAAGTATTGTTTCTAATTAAAAAAAAGATATAGTCAAAATATTAAAAGCAAAATTTGGAAAACACTTGTGATCCCATCACCATAATAACTTTTAATCCTTATCCAAATATGCATATATTTTTACATCGTTGGGCCCATTATGTATGATATAGTTTCTAAACTTTCATTTTCAGACTTGCTCAGAAGGGATCCTCTGGTACCAAGAAGACAAGCAAGTTCTTGTTTGAGGTACTCTAGAGAGTAAATCCTGCCACTGGGTTCTGCTCTGATCACTTAGGGCTGTTTACCAAAATACAAATTCAGCTAGAATACGGAGGCAGCAGAGCCTGTTCTAACAGTCTGGGTTTTCTTCCTTCCTCCTTTTTCTATCCTTTCTCTGTCTACGAGAAGGAAATACTCAAGACTAATTGGTTGGCTTCAGGTACCTCCAGTTAAATGCTTCTGGTCTGCTCTGTCGCTGTGCCTCCTTTCCTAGGCTGCAGCGATGGCCACCTCTGCAGGAACCGTCTCAGAAGATGCCATAGAGGAAGAAGGTGAAGAAGGCGGGGGCTCTCCTCGGAGCTCATCTGAAATTTCTAAACTCAGTTCAAAGAGTGCCAAGGAAAGACGTAATAGGAGAAAGAAGAGGAAGCAAAAAGAACTCTCTGAAGGAGAGGAGAAGGGGGATCCTGAGAAGGTGTTTAAGTCAGAGTCAGAGGATGGTATGAGGAGGAAGGCTTTTCGGCTGCCAGACAACAGGATAGGACGGAAGTTTTCCATCATGAATCAGGTAAACTTTTTGCATTGTGTCAAATAAGCCTAAGAAATTCTGGTTTTCCTAGTCCCACTTGATTTTGATTTTATCCTTTGGCGCTACCTTTTCCAGGCCCATTCCGGCCTCCTCAGTCCTATCTCTCTGTGCTCCTTATTGTTCTCTGCTGCTCTAATCCTGCCTTCCCTTCTCTGAGGTAACTGGGGAAACTTATTAAATGTAGAGTATCAATGTCTTTATATAGTGATCAAGAAAATGAAAAAAAAAAAAAAAGAAAATGCCATGAAGGCTATCTGTAACAGTACGATGAAAACATTTCTGAATGTATATGAATCATGCCCTATGATTGCACCAATGTACAGAATTATGATTCAATAAAATTATTAAAAAAAAATAAAAATAAAAAAAAAATAGAAAAAAAAAAAAGCCAGTCCTCAGGCTACCTGATGCATGAGGTATATGTTACACCTGCAAGCCTCATGTTCTAAGACTTCAGGAAGAGCTTTTCTCCTCTTAGCATCTTAGCTCAAACATCTTTGTTTAAAAATTATATATAGTAAAACCTCCATAGCTGACTACTTCCTTAAGTTGACCTAATTTCCATAGACTGGGTATGCACCACGTGTTTGTACCAGTATGGTAGCCTTAGTTGCTTATGTTGACCACCTTCATATGTTTTGGTTGCAGCCCCTTCGTCAATTCTGCTGTATAATTGTAGGTAATTGTGGTAATAATGGTGGGAGTCAGGGAACTGTTCAGGACTAATTATTTGAGCATGGCAAGTTCCACTAGTTAATTATTTTTGATACATAGTATCATGGTGATAAGTAAGCCTATAAAAGATAAAAAGCCTCTAGTTTTTCCCAACTTTGATAAATGGGAAAACTAAGACAAAGAGTGGGACAGGGACTTAGGGATAATTCCTGAGCATTCTATTACTGTAAATATCTCACATGATAAGTATTTTTGGATTTCAAAGACCACTATCAAAATCCAATTCCTAAGCCATTTAATTTCTCCTTTTAAAGAAATGCTGACAAGTCTGTAGGAATAGAACAGGTTATAGTTTTTTTGAGACAGAGACTCAAGCTGTTGTCCTGGGTAGAGTGCTGTGGCATCACAGCTCACGGCAAGCTCCAACTCCTGGGCTCAAGCAGTTCTGCCTCCACCTCCCAAGTAGCTGGGACTACAGGCACCCACCACAACGCCTGGCTATCTTTTTTTTTTTTTTTTTTTGGTTGCAGCCATCATTGTTGTTTGGTGGGCCTGGGCTGGATTCAAATCCGCCAGCTCAGGTATATGTGGCCCGGCGCCTTAGCCACTTGAGCTACAGGCGCTGAGCCAGAACAGGTTATAGTTAATGCCTATGGCAGTGTTTCCAGTGTCTTTTCCTCTTTTATGCGCATAGTATGTTTATTTATGTTCATACTGTCCTCACTTAGATAAGGTCCTAAGCCAAGGTCTGCTTCTTTGCACATGGCTAGCATTCAGATATTATTGGGCAAATGAGTGCAAGACTTTGGGAAATCTGATTTAACCCCTTCTGGGCCTTCTTTATGGCCTGGAGCCATCCCTGTCTACCCTTCACCTCTACTTTCTCTTAGTTCAGCCTCTTTTGGAGAAAAGTATGATTGTGGCTTTGTTGTAATACTGCCCCTGTCTTGAGAGCCATCACTGAGGTAGTTAATGAATACCTTGGTGCTGTTAATGCCTTGCTGTTGAATGGTCTCTGATTATTCTGTAGGCTTTAGTACAGAGTTGTACTGATTGCTCCCTAGCTCAAAAAATAAAACCAGGCTTCTGAGATGTCCTGCTTTGCATGAAAATGTTCACTTCCTCTAATTTTCCCATGTGGAAAAACATTATAGATTCCTATGGCAGCTTGCCAAACTTGCTTAGACACCCTACATGGTAGTAATGTTCTTTGCCCCAGGACTCTCTTGCTGCTTATTTGGAGGAATGACTAAAAGTACTGACACCTAGAGAGATTAACTTATCCAAGGTTAAATAGCTAGTAGATGTTCGAGGCAAGATTCGAACCCAGGTCCATGTGACTCCAGAGCTTGTGCTCCTACTCAGCCCTCTCTGCTGCCCTACACACATACATGATCATCTCTCTGTTGGCTTAGTAAGGAATGTTCGGTTTCCCCACGGCACAGTTCAGGTCATGTGTCAGTTGCCTTTGCTGCTGCGTCGTCTAACATTACCTTCAGATATCTGCCCACCCATTTCCTACCCGGTTCTCTATATTTTAAAGGCTCAGAACAGTTTATAATTGTTAAGTTGAGTCCGTTTTTGGAAAGTATTTTAATTATTCTACTGTAGCAGTTCTTAAACTTTTTGGTCTTAAGACTCCTTGATATCCTGAAAAGTTATTAAGGGCCTAAAGAGCTTTTTAAAAGTGTGTTTTTAATGTGTCACATTAGAAATTATAATTAAGAAATTTTGCAAATATTTATTTAGTAATTTTTAAAAACATAGTGATAAACTCATTCTATGATTAATACAAATTATATATTTTTTATAAAAATCAACTGTTTTCTAAAACAATAATTAAGAAGAAAAGTAGTATTGCTTACATTTCTGCGAATCTCTTTAATCTATGATTTAAGAGGAAACAGCTAAAATATCTTACCTGCTTATGCAGGCATTCAATGTGTTACAGTATTTTTTTTTGGTTAAAGTATTTGAAGAAAATCCAGTTTCATACAGATAAGAAGTTGGAAAAGGGAAGACCATCAATATTAATAGACTTTTCATGTAATTATGAATGTTCCTCTTTGATGCCATTCTAAAACTCAACAGTGGCAGCTTCTTTACTGGTTAGTTTTAATGTGAAATCTGATACTCTATTTGTAACTTTGTACACTCTTAAAATCTTTCGCTCTATTTTGTGCCATCAATCTTTAACCCATGAATGCTTTGCACCATCAGGTGTTGATCATTTGGGAAATCTTGGTTCACTAAGTTATGCAAATCTTCTAAATACTGACATACAAAGGGAGGGAGCAAGATGGCAGTCAAGTGACAGCTTCTTTGCAACTAGGTGCAGTGAGATTGGGGAGAGAAGACTCTAGGCATCTCTGGCTTATGGGGTCTGCCCAGAAACATCCCTTTAGGGATACAGGGAGACAGTGAGAGACTTCTGGACCCTAGGAGGAGGACAAAAGAAGTGGAGAAGTGGCAAGTGGTTGTGTTCGTTTGGTCTGAGGCCATGGCTCCTGCAGCTGTAACTACAACAACAGCAAGAGTGCAAATAGGGAAGCCCTTCCCTATGGGTGTTTGGTTTTTTTGGACTTGGGCACTTGGTTGAACTACCTTGAGAGAACTTGGGCGAAAGTGCGGACGGCTTTAAGCCTTGTCTAGGGCCCCCGGACTGAGGCGCTAGGCTGGAACAGAGCTAATGTTGGGCTGTGGGCCATTTGCACAGCCATTGTGAGAGAATTACCCCTGCAGGCTCCGCCCTCAGGGTTGCAGAGCAAGTCTGGAGCTGGGAGACTGTCAGCAAGTGATCTAGTGATTGAGCAGCACTAAAGGCTGGGACTGAGATGCTGAGGAAGAGCAGAGCTTTCAGTGTTTGGCAGTAGAAGGGCTGCCTTGTAGCCTTGGCCCTCAGAGGCACAGAGTGGGACCAGTTGTGGCACACTGGATAAGCGGGCAGCCACTTCAGGAGAGATCCCAGTGACAAGTGCTCTCCTGGGAAAGCTTCTGCTTAGCCAAGGTTAAGGGTTTAAAGTGTCTTTTAAGTGGGCTAAGGAGAGATTTAGGTTCTCAATCCTGTGTGGTTTGAGAAATCAGCAGAGGCCTCCAATCTCCATCTCATACAGCTGTATTAGCATTGTGATTCACATCCCATACCCCAGAAGATCACCTGTTGCCCAGACAATATTCAGCAACATATATATACTGCTTTGTTTTTGGTTTGAGATTTCTTTTTTTAATGTTTCAACATTTTCCCTCTAGATTTTTGGTTTTTTTCTTCTTTTTCTTTCTTCATTTTTCTAGTTTAAATATAGTTTTCCATTGTTTCCTTTAATAATAAGAACTTCATATCTGCTAGTGTTTCTTTCCCTATTATTTATTTTTCCCCCCAATTTTATCCCATAATGTTTTGTTTGTTTGTTTGGGTTTGATTTTATAGTATTGTTGTCTTTCCTCTCTATTTGGTTGGAGGTAGGGTACCATGTCTGCTCAGGCTGGCAAAGAGCTGCTGACCTCAAGGGAACTACTCAACCCAGAACCCCCAGAGGTTGGGAATTTTTAAGATTGCGTCAAAGTACCCTACTGTACACCTTTATTACTCCTGTCTCCCTCTTTTTGTGCCTCTCTTCTTTTTTGTCAGTATTCCTTTTACTCACCCCCTCTCATTGTCACTTTTCTCTAAATCTTTTTTCCCTTCTTGCTCTTCAGACTTCTCTTCCTTTTGGTCCTGTGCCAAAAGGATTTGTCGAAACCTTAGGCCAGAGGCATGGTAACTTAAAGAGCAAGAGGAAGTGAAAGGAAAATTAGAGCAAGGAAACAGATAAAAGAAAACACTCATGAGGAAGAATCAGCAGAAAAATCCTGGCAACATGAAAAACCAATCCAGAGCAACCCCCTTAAGGAACCATGAGGTAGCTATTTTTTTTTTTTTTTTTTTTTTGAGACAGAGTCTCAAGCTGTCACCCTGGATAGAGTGCTGTGGCTTCACAGCTCACAGCAACCTCCAATTCCTGGGCTCAAGCGAGTCTCTTGCCTCCGCCTCCCAAGTAGCTGGGACTACAGGCGCCCGCCACAATGCCCAGCCTTTGGTTGCAGCCGTCATTGTTGTTTGGCGGGCCCAGGCTGGATTCGAACCCACCAGCTCAGGTGTACGTGGCTGGCGCCCTAGCCCGTTGAGCCACAGGTGCCAAGCCTAACAAAAACTTTAATTAAAAGTCTTAAGTAAGTTCTTGTATGCATCCTGCTAATAATAGTGTGAACTGACAAAAATATTTTGAGACATAATTGACAATACATAGTCAGAAAAGTTCCTGAAATTTGAACCAGGAATTCCACCTTTAGGAAACTCTTGTCTCAAGAAAAGTCCATCTATCTAAATATATTCCAAATGTTATATTTATAACAACAGAAAATGGAGGCAACATAAATGTAGAAAAGAATTTTAAAGGAAAAGGAAGAATAATTAAATAAATTATGGTAATAAAGACTCTGTGGGCTCAGCGCCTGTGGCTCTAGCTGCTAAGGCGCCAGCCACATACATCTGAGCTGGCAGGTTTGAATCTAGCCTGGACCTGCCAAACAACAATGATGGCTGCAACCAAAATCTAGCCGGGTGCTGTGGTGGATGCCTGTAGTCCTAGCTACTTGGGAGGTAGAAGCAGGAGAATTGCTTGAGCCCAGGAGTTGGAGGTTGCTGTGAGCTGTGATGCCACAGCACTCTACCAGGGTGACAGCTTGTGGCTCTGTCTCAATAAAAAAAAAAAAGACTCTGTGTAAGTCAACATGGAAAAAACACTTATTGAAGAAAATTAATTAAAATTTTAAAACCTTCCTCTGGGAGGCCCAGGTGGGTGGACTTCTTGAACTCAGGAGTGCAAGACCAGCCTGAGCAATAGTGAGATCCTATCTTTAAAAACTAACCAGGGGTGGTGGCTGTGGCTCAAAGGAGTAGGGCACCGGCCCGATATGCCAGAGGTGGTGGGTTCAAACCCAGGCCCAGCCAAAAACTATAAAAAATAACCAGGCCCTGGGGTGGGAGCCTGTAGTCTCCACTACTCGGGAAGCTGAGGCAGGAGGATTGCTTGAGCCCAAGAGTTTGAAGTTACTGTGAGCTATGACACCATGGCACTCTACCCAGGGCAAAAGAGGGAAACTCTGTCTCAGAAAGTAAAAAAATAAAAAGTCTTAATCATAAAAGGTCATGGGGAATTCAGTGATTTTACACAGATGGAATGTTACTATGCATTAAGTAAAAAGGGAAAAACATACAAACTCCATATACTATGATAGTGACTAGGTTAAAATACAAGATATAAGATTACAAGAATAGATGGTCAAATAATATTTTATGTTAAATGGTTGAATCATAGGAGATGTTTTCTAAATCCTCAAATTTCCTATAAGTCGATTACAATACTTTTTTTTTGAGATAGTCTTACTATGTTATCCTTGGTAGAGTGCTGTGGCATCACAGCTCACAGCAACCTCAAACTCTTGGGCTTAAGCAATTCTCTTGCCTCAGCCTCCCAAGTATCTGGGACTACAGGTGCCTGCCACAACACCCAGCTATTTTTTTTGTTGCAGTTGTCACTGTTGTTTAACAGGCCCAGGCTGGGCTCGAACCTGCCAGCCCCAGTGTATGTGGCTGACACCCTAACCACTGAGCAAAGGCGCTGAGCCAGAATACTTTCATGATTAGAAATTACCTGAAAATATCCTCTGTTCAATAAATTAACATATCTCCATAAAGTCAATAAAAATTATAATAATTTCACAAGTAAAAATTATTTATATATTCTATCAGAAAGGAATTAAAATACCTCCTCTATAAAAATTCTTTACTCTCAATGAGTAAATTAGCACTTCTTTTAGAACTTAATATAATTCTTCTAAAACAAGAGCTAGTTTTCTTCCTGGCCCTCACCCCTCAGCCAAGATAGTCTTTCTAATTAGCAAAGAAATGGGAGGTAGGAGGTGAGCTATTGGGTGGCAACTATACACAACAGACGACAGGAAAGAAATTTAGTATTATTTCTCTTATTTTACTAGTTTGCATGCCACAGAATCTTTCACACATTCTACAGTAAAGAGAAGGGCAATATTAAATGAAACTTATCTCCTTTGCATTCATTTCACGTACAATTTAAAAATATTTAATGCATTTCTCATGACTGCTTTGAAAACATAAGTATTAAACATAACTTTCCATAAGCTTTATGGTGTGGAATTTTTTTAAAAAAATTAAATCATAAACACATAGATCATTTATACATTAATGCATGTATGGGGTACAATGTGCTGATTTCATATAGAATTAGAATGCTTACATTGCACTGGTTAATATATACCTCATCTCGTTTACTTAGTTATTGTGTTAAGACATTTATACTCTATACTTAATAGATCTGACATGTACCCTTGCATCATACACTGTAGCTGTGATCCCACCATTCACCCTTCCTTGATCTGACCTCTGCCCTCCCCTCCCATCCTCCTCTCCTCCCTCCTCCATATGGTGTGCAAATTTGGAATTATTTTTTTTGGTTTTGAGACAGAATCTCTGTTACCCAGGCTGGAGTACAGTGGCATCACCATAGCTCACGGCAGCCTCAGTCTCCTGGGCTCAAGCAATCCTCCTGCCTCAGCCTCCTACGTAGCAGGGACTACAGCCACAGACTACTGTGCCTGGCTAATTTTTCTATACCATTTAGTAGAGACAGGGTCTCACTTTTGCTCAGACTGGTCTTGAACTCCTGAGCTCAAGTGATCCTCCCACCTTGGCCTCAAAGAGTACTATAATTATAAGAGTGAGCCACCATGTCCAGCCTGGAATACATATTTTTTTTTTTGAGACAGAGCCTCAAGCTATCACCCTGGATAGAGTGCTGTGGCATCACAGCTCACAGTAACCTCCAATTCCTGGGCTCAAGCGAATCTCCTGCCTCTGCCTCCCATGTAGCTGGGATTACAGGTGCCTGCCACAACGCCCGGCCATTTTTTTGGTTGCAGCCACCATTGTTGTTTGGTGGGCCCGGGCTGGATTTGAACCCGCCAGCTCAGGTGTACATGGCTGGCGACCCAGCCTTTTGAGGCACAGGTGCAGAGCCTGGAATACATATTAAACAAAGCTGTTATCCCCAGGGATTGTCTCTCTTAGGAAGTAACTTTGTTTTTTGTCAGTGTTCTTAATCCAACCTGG
>CAUYON010030094.1:0-26081 GCA_963573935.1 Arctocebus calabarensis
TATATTTTGAACGCGCCAATCCTCCCGATCTCTGTGTCTTACCAGTTGCCCATCCACTCCAATAGTTCACACGGGGAAAGATCCAGAGCTCCCACCCTCTCACCTGCTGACCTGGGAGAGATGGGCTATAGGACCGTCTCCACCGCCATCTTCCTCTGCTCCCCTTCTCCAGCATCTCAGTTTCTTTACCTAATCTCCTACCTGAACTTCAGAATGACATATATCCACATATATCTACTGCACATATTCTGCAGTACCTGAAGCTCAGGCATTCTACTAAAAGGTACTTTTCCAATTTTATTCTAAAAATTATCTTTGTTTTATATTCTCTTAGTAAGTGACACCACCCAGTCACCCAAATCAGAAAACTAGTGGTAGCCATCAAGTCTTCTGGGTTTTTACCAATGTTATCTTGTAGGTATAACTTTGAGTTACTTCCCTCAGCTTCCAGCCATCTCATTATTCTTCCCTGAATTCTACTTCAGTTTCTCTTGATGATCTCATTTAATAATTTTGCCTCCTTCAAATCCATTATCCATACTGGTACCAGAATGTTCTATTTGAGATGCTAGTTGTCTGCAGGTGTTCCCTGTTCACTCTTCAATGACTCCTGTTTATATACCAATCCAAGTACCTTAGCATGGCATAGAAAGCCATTAATGGCCTTTGTCTTCATGTCCCTTTCTTCCTCAGCCTCATACTGTCATCTTTTGCACAATGAACTTTGTCCTTGTAGGAATACACTGTTTTGGTTCTCCCAATACGGCATGCTGTTTCAATCCTCCATACTTTTGCTTAAGCTGGTCCCTCTCCCTGGTGACTTCGTCTCTTCTGCAGAGTAGATGCAGAAAACTTTATTGATGTGTCCCCTCCTATGAGCATGTTCCCTGGGGGCAGGGAAGCTTTTCCCAGTATCTAACATAGTAATTTCTAGAGCTTAGTAGATGCTTAATTAAGTTGAGCTTCTTGCAGAGGATGTAATGACTTGGATGGAGATTTTAGAGTCTGTGATAGAGTCAACTTCGATGATAGCTCATCACTTCCATACCCCAGAAAGAGACAAGACACTACATAAAAATCTGTGAAAATTACATTTCAGAATCATTAAAGCTGTCAAAAAAAGAATATAAAATACACAAAGCCCTGAATTTTTGTCTGATTTATTGTTTTAGGGGAAAAATAAGCAGCAGTGATTTCCCTTCTCTCACTCCCTGCTCTCTGCTCCCTTCTTTCTCTTATTCTCATCTCTTCCCCCCACTCTTTCATTTCTTTAATATAAAATAAGCTTTGACTTTTATATCCTAAAAGAAAAAAAATCAGTAATGTTTCAATGCTTCCTGGAACCTCTGACTTCAAAAGCTGACGATTTGCATTATCCTCTTAACATGCTATCAGTGCCTCTCTCCTGCCCAAGTGAATACCACCAGGACTTGACATTGAGGGAGAGGCTATCAGAAGCCAAAGGGCTAACAAACGTTATTTTGGTGATAAAGAACTACAAATAGCTTAGTCCCATAAGAAGTCAGGAGAAAAACAGAGTTAAAGTCCACCTAGGAACCTGTGGTATCAAGTGCACTTCCTTCACAATAAGCAAGGCCTTTGGGTTTTAAACTCTGTATTATGAAAGTTTCACACATACGTGAAGTAAATGGGATTGTGAAATAACCCTTCACATCATCCAGTTTCACCAGTTATCAATATTCTGCCACTTATGAGTCATCTCTACACTCAGAAATTACCCGAACTTTATTCTTTTGACTTAAAATTATGGCTTCAGTTTCATATATTCAAAAGAACAAGGCCAATATATCTTACAGGTTGGACAATTGAGTTTGCAAACCCATCCTAGAAAAAGTCCTACATACCTCATTGCTGAATATCACTATAGTCACCTTTGAGGTTCTCCACTTGGGAAGCTGTGCACTGAGGCCAGCACCTAGTTCTCCCTTCAAAGCAAATTGGACCTATTTTCCTGGAATGGCCATTAGCACTGTCAGCATGGGAGATCTGACAATTAAATTTACAAACTCATCCTAGAAAAAGTGCTACATACCTCATTAGTGGATATATATAGTATTAAAGTCACTTTTGAAGTACTCCCCTTGGCCATCTGGTGACCACAGTGATAATTCAGCAGTGAGATATCTAGCACTTTTCCTAGGATGAGTTTGAAAACTTAATTGTTAGACCATACGACAACAGCTTTGATGGCCACTCTAGAAAAAAGAGTTCCAAAATTGCTTTGACCGGTTGATTAGTTGCTGACATCAGTGCATAGCTTCCCAAGGGGAGAACCTCAAAGGTGACCATAGTGATATTCGGTGATGAGGTGTGTAGCACTTTTTTCTAAGAGAAATTTGCAAACTTAATTGTTCACCCTTGTACATTAAAAATTTTCCATCATGAAATTACTAACATTATAAATATAAAATATTAGATTTGTATTGCTTGTTTTTAATTGCTTTAAGTTTAAAATAGCTTATTCTTTGCCTAGTTTACTTAATAAAATGTGGTAAAAAATCAACAAAAATAATTAATCATTGCTCATATAAATTATATTATTTCCACTTCGAAATTGTAATTGTTTCCAGAAGTACTTTAGTGTAGTGTGTTGGGGCAGGAGGAAGCACATTTTAGCCCACTGACAAATCCATCCCCCTGCCTGTTTTTGAAAATAAAGTTTTATTGGAACTCAGCCATACCTATTCATGGCTGTTCTTGGGCTACAATGGCAGAGTTGGCAGCCTATTTGACCTGCATAGCATAAAACATTTTTTATATGGCTGTTTGGTTTAGAACAGTGATTTTCAACCAGTGTGCCATGAGAGGATCTTAGGTGTGCTGTGAAAATCTTTAAAGATCATTAATTAAATTATTTTTGAAAGATGTTCAAAGCACAGTAAGTACAGATGTTGTAATTGCACATGAACTTTATGGACACACTTTATATTCTTTTTTTCACTCTTTTTTTGGGGGGGGTCAACATAATTTAAGTGTGCCAGGGAAGTTTAACTATAGGTTCAAGTATGCTGTGAGATTTTTTAAAAGGTTGAAAAACACTGGTTTAGAATATAAGCTTCCACTAATCATCCATATGGTGTTAGATGAGTCACTTAATTTCTCTGAGACTAATTATCTGTAAATAGGAATGAAAGTCAAGTCTAACTCATAGGGTTGTTTTGAGGCTCAAAAGAATTAATATATGTAGAATACTTCAAAAATTTGAAGAATGGCACATAATAAGCACTAGTATTAGTTTTATTATCATTATCAATATTACTGGCAATGGTAGCAGCAGTATTATATTCAAATAAACCAGTGGACTTCAAATTGCAGCTATGTCACTTTGAGTCTTGAGGAAATATGTTATTCTGGCCAGGTACATTTCTATATCTATAAAAAGGAGATAATTGTCCCTTCCTTGTGAGATTTTTGAAAGTAATAAAGATGACAAGGCCTTGGGACATGGAATGCATTTGTGAAATAGGGGCTAATGTTATTAGTGTGTTTTTTTAGATATTCTTTGCTTGAACATTGCTGGGCATATGACTCCTTACAAAGATCTGGTTGGCAGGTACTCAAAATCCCCATGGGGATAATTTGTTGCAGTCCAGAGGGTAGGTCTCAGCTTTGAGAATTTAGGAGCCTTGTTTTGTTTTATTTTGCTTTGGTTTTTGCAAGAACAAGTATCTCCTTAAACAAACTTCAGGTCTTAAGACTGATATGTACACATTCACTATTAAAACTAGAACTGTAAGGACCCATGCTGGTTTCTATTTTGAGAGTCAAGAAGACAGCAGGGAAACTACTTACGAGCTACCACAGTGACTCAAGTGCCAGAGGATAGTGGCTCAGGCAAAAGTCAGAGTAACTGTGGAAGTGAGAAGTGGTAGGCTTCTGGATATCTGTTAAGGGTAGAGTGAACAATTCTCTGACAGATTGGATACGGAGTAGATATGGAGTGTATGTTAGTTTGTCTTGTGCTGCTACAACAGCAGAATACTATAGACTGAGTAATTTATTAAAAAAAGAAGAAGAGGAAATTTATTTCTCACAGTTCTGGAGATGAGGAAGCCCAATATCGAGGTGCCAGCATCTGATGAGGGCTTTTTTGGGGTGCCAGCCATGGCAGAAAGGCAAAGAGAAGATGAGAGAGAGTAGACATTGAACTCACAGCCTTAAACCCTTTTACAATCAGCCTTAATTCATTCATGAGGGTGACACATTAACACCCCACATCAGGCCCCATCACTCAACATTGTTGCTTTGGGGATTAACTTTCCAATATGTGCTTTTTTGGAGGCTGCATCCAAACAATGGCAGAGTGAAAGAAAAAAGAATCAGAGGTGATTCTTGAGTTTTTGTCTTGAGTCAGTGATGGGATATTGCCATTTCCTGACACTGAGAAGAACAGCTATTTCAAGGGGAATAAAGAGTTGAGTTTGAGATACGTGTTAAATATGCAAACAGAACTATTCTGTGGGCAGTTGAATTTACAAGTTTGGAGTTCAGAGAGATGAGAATGCTGGGTGTTGTTATGAGGCCAAGACACTCTGCATTTCCTCACTTCATCATGGAGGTTGGTATTTCACATTGCAGCTGCTTTCCACAAACATTTATTATAGTTTTGCCCTATATTAATATGTCTAAAAATACAGTGTGATGATAATTCCATCTCTTCATAACAGGTGTTGATTGAAATTAAGTGAGATGTAAGTGTAGACTACCGTATGTTTGTTTTCCCACAAGATTTTAATGAGTTTGTCTATTAGTTTAACATAACAAATTTTTTAATGGAGATATTTGATCATGCAATATTATGTTCTTGAAGGATGACTAAAGCTACTGTTTGGTTGATTTAAAAAGAGTTTTTCAAAACTAATTTTCAAGTGACAAAGTTATTTTATGTTGGCCTGGATTAAAATATATGGAGTTGGGTTATACTAAGCCTAGTGAAATCCACTTTGAAATATACTAGTGAAATTAGTTATTCTCTTCCCTCCATCTCCTAAATAGGCTTAGGGTTAAAAGCAGTGCTATAAAGTATGCCAATTTTCAGTGGAGGAAAATTAAGGCCTAATGTTGTGCATTGCCATTGCTAATATATTACAGTAGAAGAAGTTACCTTGACTGTACATTAATGGAAAAGAGTCACCTGTGTTTTGGCTTTAGCCTGTACAGTAATCAAAGACAAAGTGGTTCTCAACTTGGAACACTGAAATCATCTAGAGAGCCTTAAAAATACCTGGGTCCCACTCCCAAAGATTGTGATGTAATTGGTCTGTAGTGTGACCTGGACATTAGGATTTTGAAATGTCTCAAGGTGATTTTATTTTGCAGCTAAATCTGAGAAATTATAATATAAAACAGATTCTGATACTAAGTTTGCTAGTTCATTCAACAGTGAATATTTTCTACAGTAAGTTAATCAAATAATGAGAACATTTTTGAACCCTTATCAGCCCTATATATTTGTTGAAAGAACATTTTGAGTTGCAGACACTGCACCTTGGGGAAATTTTCTAACCTTTATTTTTCTGAATTCCTCTTATTTCATCAGTTTTTGCTATTTTTTTTTCTTTTTTCTCTGATTCACATCAACAATATAAATAAACATTTCATGTAAATAATACAATAGCCCTTGATGACTACAATATAGTCTTATTGTGTGATTAAATCTGAGTTAGGAATCTCTCAAAATTTCATATGAATTAAAATGTTAATAATCTACCCATTGAGATAATTGAATTTTGAAATCTATAACTAAAAATATGAATAGCCAGTACTAGGAGAAAATATCATTTGTAGATAGTAAAATATGTGTCTGACTGGTTGTATCAGTTAGCTTTGGCTGTGTAATAAACCACCCCCAAACTCAATGACATACAATATTAAACATTTCCCATAAGTCTGCAGGGCTCAGCTGATGTAGGCTAAGATCAGTTGGACCTCAATTGGTCTCAGGTGCCTGTAGGTTGGTAGTCCTTTATATGACTCTCATCATCTTGCTTACCCTAGTGTGTTAGCACGGATATGCCCTTCTTATCATAGTGGTGGAAGTATAAAAGAGCAAATGGAAATACAAAAGGCCCCTTGAAGTATAGGCTTAGAAGTGACATAGTAGCACTTCTTCTTCATTTTATTGGTGAAAGCAGTCACTGGACCACGCCCAGAATTACAGAGTGGGTTGGGTCACACTTTCACAGTGGGAGAGCACAACAAAGTCACCTTACTGAGACCATTATTAAAATCTACCATACGAGTTCCTTATGTTTAATTTATGTATTAAAAACTTTTAAATAAAGTAGGTATGATTCATGTATGCTTTCATGTTTGAATCCTTTCCTCTGTAAATAATGTGTAGTATGTATCTGCTGTGATTATATATTCGGAGTAGCTTACAGCAGATTTTGGATACCTGAATTAGATGTCTATACAGATGTTCCTTGATTTATGATGGACTTAAATCACAATAAATCTATTATAAGTTGAAAATACCATTAAGTCAAAAATGCATTTAATATACCTAAGCAACTGAACATCATAGCTTAGCCTACCTAGCCTACTTGCAGTGTGCTCAGAACACATGTATTAGCCTACAGGTGGACAAATTGTATCCAAAAAATGCTGGCTATGCAACGCATTGTGGAGTATTGGTTGTTTATCCTTGTGATCAGAGGGCTGACTAGGAATGGTGTGGGAGAGCATCATAATGCATGCTGCTAGCTCAAGAAAAAATCAAAATTTGAAATATAGTTTATGCTGAATGTGTATCACTTCCACATCATCATACAGTTGAAAATCTTAAGTCAAACTATTTATAAGATGGGTACCATCTATATAATCAAAAGGAAGAAAGATATGCCCTCTTTCTCTACACTGTAGGTATATCTATTTAGATAGGAAAATATATTTTAAGAATGACGTCAAAGTACCTTGTCATTTCCCCAGATTTCTTCTATAGTACTAAACACTGGTCATTTGAATAAGCTTGGTTATTATGACAGCAAATTCCCTTACCTTTATAATATAAAAACTGTTTAGTGCTCCAAATATATTCCTCTTTTTTCTAAGACAGATGGGACACTTGAAAATGAAATCTTGAAGCGTGGTTATTAGTGTTAGTCTTAATAAATTCATTAAAAATTATTGGTTCACTTTTTGTTTGCTGACTATTGACAAAATGGTGTTAAGCTATTATTTGTCTTGTTGATTTACATATATTCTTCTATATGGAAAGTGTTTGGGAGAAGGGATTCACTTGAATATTAATGAGATCTCCCATACTTTTGTGAAGAGAAGCCAATATTCATTTCCTTAAAGCAGCTATCACTAGGAATTTTGCTGAAGAAGAGACTAGGGATCAAGTCCATGGAAAGTGAAATCCCCAAGATGAGGTGGAAAGGGTTCTGGGATAATGCATACCACCCTACTGGGTTTCCTTATACAAGTTGAAGACTGTCTTTGGAAATCTACCAGGGAGTTTCTGGACCTCCTGAAGTTCGCTGCTAATCTTTCTCCTCCGGAAAATCTTGCTGTACTTTCTGTTTTTGACAAAAGCAACAGTATTTGTTAAGGTAATTACACCAAATCACAGTAGTTTAAACAATAAAAGTTTTATTTCTTGCTCACATTCCTGACCTATGCAATTTTGATGGAGGGTGCCCAACTTCACCTAGTCATTCAGGGATCCAGGCTCCTTCCGTCTGATGGATCTACCTGCCTCTAGATCTGTAGAGTCATCTCCAATTAGCTAGCAGATTGGGAAAAAAGAGTGTCTGGGAGATTTTTAATTGCTCAGGCTTGGAAGCAGCACTTTTCACATTGCATTGGCTATGGTTCATCACACAGCCATGGCTGACTATAAGTCAGAAAAAAATAGCTTTCCTGTTTGCCCAGAAAGAGGAGGAGAACATGAATACATATGAGTGGTAGGAGGCCCTGCCATAACTACAGACAGGAAAATTCATGGATTGCATTGCAATTTTATTATAAATGCACAATAGGCAGGAGGCTCCTACTCTACCTGGAGAGATAGCTGAGCTGTAGAAAAAAGAGCAGTGGACTTGCACAGCAGGGAGTCTGGGTTCTAGTCCCAACTCTGTACTTACAAATGCTTAGAGGTTCATCCCTCGTGTCTTCACCAATAAAAACGAGGATATTAACCTCCTTGGGTGATTTTTAAGGATCAAATGGACTAATGGTTGAAAAATTACTTTGGAGGTATCATCATTTTGTTGTACTCTACCATCTCTTGTGCAGTGTTAGGCATACCCTGAAATGGTTTCTATGTGATTCTTTTGCCAATATAAGCATTTCATTGCATTGACAAGAGTAGTATATCATTAGTTTCTTAGTGTGCGCAGCTTTCTACAGGGAGTTATGTTTCTAATTTGGAGGCCCAGGAATTTTTGATAAAAATATCATTTAAGCATTTACCATCTTACTGAGGATAGTCTTAAAGATTCCTACTTTACTTTAAAAAAAAAAATCCACAGTTGTTACCTGCACTGGAAGTTGGGCTATAACCTGCATTTAGATGATATACTTTCCATAACTCATAAAATGGTACATTAGAAATGAATTAAAATAAATATCATCCTGAAAAGATGATTCTAAATGTCCTTGGCTGCTTATCCTTGAAATGTCTGATTGGATTTCCTCATTTACATATAGCTATTTGGATAGAACGGGGAGTGGGAGGTGAAATTGGACTGTTCCTTTTGGTTCTGTTGCCATTTCCATATTTTTTATTCTTCTGTTGTTTACCAGTGTGAAAGGCTGGGATTGTGGCTTTGTGTCACATAACTAGGTAATCTACAGCCTATCAATCAAATTATAACATCTTGAATTATGTGAATAAGAGTTTGGTAGAAGCCCAGGAGGCCACCTGGAGAAATGGATGCAGCCCTGCACTAGAAACCACACATCTTGGCTTATTGGGGGGATGGTAGAATAATGCTTACCTCCTCAGAGGGCCCTAGGTTTTTCATTAATAAAATTAAAAGTAATCTTGGGAGGTCTTTTAGAAGTCTTCTGGCTACAGGCTGTGTTCTAGACATCAAGTGACTGGCAAAGTTTTTCTACAGTTTTTTAAAGTAGGGATGGAAAACTTATGACATATTTTGAGTCCACTCACATCATTGGCGGATACTATTTCTAGCCGTAGTTTATTGTTAAAAAGAACCAAGTTTTCCTTTGAAAGTGCATCTAAATAATGCCATTATAGTGGTAGTGATTTTGAACACCTGGCCTCAGCAGACATTTTGTAGTGTCTGGAGACAATTTTGGTTGTCACAACTGAGGTATGAGGAACACAACTGGTTCCTCACCACTGGTGTCTCGTGAGCGGATATGAAGGATGCTGCTAACACAGCCCACAGTGCCCAAGGAGCCCCTGCCCCATCAGCCAAGAGTTAGCCAGACCCAAATGTTAATACTTAATACTTCTGAGGCTGAGAAACTCTGTTTCAGAGGCAGAGATCAGATTCTCTAACTCTATGCCACCAGGATAAGGAGATGCATTTTCAGAGAGAAACAGATATTTGAACCATGTTTAACTTAGAGTTTGGCATAGATAAGGGGAGTAAAAAATAGGAGAATGAGAAGGTGCTCCTAAAAAGCATAGACTTAGATTTGGCGACATTTAGTTCCCCAAATCTAAATGGATGGGTGAGAAGTTCTCTCTGGTGAAATTACTGATTTCTGGGTCATTCAGAAAGAATTTCCAAATGCAAAAGTACCCATGTACTTGCAATATGTAATATCCTCTACTGGCTATGGAACATATGTAGAAGTTGTTTTTTTGCTTTAGTTTTATTACTTATTTTTTTCCCCAAGTAATTTTTTATCCTGCCATTCTGATGAGGAATATTAGTTAGCATGCCATTGTCTTTTTCAAAAAAAAATGATTCTAAAATACTTTCTTTAGTTTGTCGTGGATGAAGTGCATAATTGAGCCATGTGTCAAATAATTTTCTATTCTCTTAAAACTTTCTCACCATCTGGTTGATTCATAGCTCCTAAAAACTGAAATCAATGTGTTAATTTCCCTTAAAGAATTTCAAGAGGGGAGAAGGTACATGGCAGCTTTGACATTGCAACTAGGTAACTAGTAGGACTAAGTGATTATAATCAAGTTCTGTGACAATGTCATGAATAGGAGTTTACCTAAAGATTGTTTTACTCTTCATTTTCAGATATGCATATATAGAAATACACATATATATACACACGTATATCTTGTGTATCTACATATGTATGTGCACGTATATCCACATATGTATTTATACGTAACATCGAGAAAGAAAATAATGTCTATAGTTAAAAAGAAATCAACAGATTTCTATTGTATTCACTTATACATTATTGTTTCTTTGGCAAATCTATGAAGAGGACCACATGGTATGAAGTTGGAGCAAATAGAATATTCCTATTGGAGAGATCTCAGCAGAGGCTATGGTTTAGTTAATGGTGTTGTGCCAATGTCATCTTCCTGGTTTTGACAATATACTATGATTATGGAAGATTGAGTTAGCATTTAAAGAACCTGGATGAAAGGTTACATGGGAAGTCTCTGTTTAAGTTTTGTAATTTCTTGTGACTCTAAAATAAAATAATAATAAAAAACAACCAGACTGATCTTCCTGCTTTCAACAGTATTATCAACATAAATAGTCTTCCTGTAAAAGAAAGTATACCCTACATTTTTGTTGGAAAATTTCATAATACTCCCATATACACTATGCAATTCCCACCATTCAGCTATAAAACTATTAATATATTACATGTTAATTAATGAGACTGTTTTATAGAAATAGTAATTTCTTTCATGTAAGCTCCTATCAACATATAATATGCTTGCAGAATAATGCCACAAGTCTACAGCTAGTGAATGTTCACAACATAAACACTCACGTAGCCAGCACCCAGATCATGAACCAGTTTATGTCCAACACCCAGAGCCATCCCTCCCAACCCCCAACTCATACCTTTTCCAGTCCCTACCTCTACCAAGGTCAGAGATATCCTGACTTCTGGTACTAGAGATTAGTTTTGCCTGTTTCTAACTTTAGCAAAATGCCTCATGTTTTCTGCCAGGAGAAAGTGTAGGATCAGCACCTCTTGTCACAAAGGTTGCATACTTTGCCACTCCAGAGGTTTCCATCCTCACACAATTGAGCTCTTTTCCTTGATACTCACCTGTTCCAGGTGAGCTAAACTAAACAGGGCAGATTTTCTATAATTTTGTAGCTTTAAAATTTCTGACCTTGGCTTTGACATTACAAGATAAAAGTCACATCTTTTATTCAGATGAAAGTGGGAGCTTTTTTGCCTGGTGATTAAATAGTCAGTATTATACCTTTTGTCACTAATGAGTTCCATAGGCAAGTACAACTCAAACCTTGGGAGCAACAGAGTCCCCCTGAGAATCTAATTATAATGCAGATTCTCATGCAGTAGGTCTACAGTTCACAGATTGGGGATTTCTTCTAAGCTCTTCTGCTGATGCCATTAATATCAAAAGGGCCCTATTTTGAATGGCACTGATGTAGACATTGTCTAATCACCAGGACAGTGCTGTATGTTGGTTGACAGCAGGGACTATGGGGCTAGTGTACCCAGATTCAAATCTTGGTTCTCCCATTTGCCTGTGGACTTTGAAGAATTCCAACCCCCCACTTTCTTTCAGTTTATACATCTATCAAATGGGGAGAATAATAGTAGGGTTTGGGGAGGATTAAACAATACAGTGCATGTAGAGTGCTTTGGACATGTCTGCAAGTAAACACTATATAAACACTCAATATTAATCGGTGATTTGGGCATTCAAAAATATTTTGTCTATCATTGACATCAAAATTGCAGTCATGTGGCCTCCTAGGTAGCTGTGCATTTATTCCCAGAAGGAGTATTGAAGATAAAGTGTCAGCGTTGGCATTTGGGTGACTATCCTAAAGTCACTGATAGTGAGGGCTACTCTGCTGCAGAACCTGGAATCAAGTAAGTGACAGGGTGGCAGTGACTGGAATCACTGAAGTGATGACAGAGTGTAGGTTGTTGATCTCTGAGCAAGACCTGCTGAAATGACTGTGGTCGTTGGGCCTAGAATGAGTTGTGGAAGGGTCAGTTTGGATGTCTTTTTATGAAGTCAACTTCTCTTTTCTTGTAAAGTGATCTCAAAAGCTTAACATTTGAGCCTTGGCCTATTTAAAGACTAATAGTTCTGAACTAGTAATTATTAGCTAGCTTGTGGGGAAATAAATCAAGATTGAAAATACATACTATACCTCAGATATAGTTTTTTAAATACCATTTGTGTGAAACCCCAGTATAATAAAAATGAAAATATATAAAAGAAAAATGATGGTCATTTTAGTTGTTACTGCTACTGATATACCCACTTAGTCATTTAGGGTACAACAGCTTCTACCTCCTATCAACTTTAGTCTTGTTATTCTAGATACAGGTGACTTTATAGGATAGTAAATATTTTTGTTTGGTTTACAAAATGAACTTCTTAAAAAGCACTGAGAAATGCCAACATACAGAGAATTTTGGAAGTATTTACAAGTTAATGTCTAAAGTTGTTAAGAAGGTTGCTATCCATTTTGCTCAATTTGCCTATATTTCAAATTTTCTGCCAAAGTGCAGTATGACTTTTTTAAAGCACTTAGAGTAATTCAGCTTTCAAATGAGACACATTCACAGTCACCAGAAATTTTGCAAGCATAAAAGTTGACACATTATTTTCCAAATACAGATTATTCCAGGAATAAAAAAAAAATGAAAATAATATTTTAGGTGAATGCAGCGTGTAATCATACGATATGCCAAGATGATAGTGCCTTCTTAGTTTATAGAAGCTTCTGGTTGCTTACAGCTTCAGCCTCATTAGCGGGGGTGATATTTTAGTCAAAGCACATTAGAATATATAATGTCTTGGTTATTAGGATATTTTTCATGTCTTGCTTTAAAGTGCCTGTGCCCTGCTGAGAACAGAAAAACCTGTCTGCGATTCTTTTATGCTTCATGTAAGGGAATTCCATTGGGAAGCCTTTCCTCTTTCTGCTGAGTTTGCTTCTCTGTGTATCAAAAATGTGTATGATTTAATTTGCCTCCTTGACTGAAATGTTTCCTTATTGTATGGCCACTGTCACTTTGCTTCCTTCACAGAAGTGACAATGTTTCCGTGCTGCTATGCCATTTTTCCAGGGACTGGAAAAGCTCCAGTTTCCTCATTGTGGAATACTATCAAATTACAAAATTTCATTCATGTATTCATTTAGTCATTCAGTGACTTAAGTAAATGCCCTAAGTTTTATGGGGTGCTCATGTGCAGAAGGGGGTACCTATGAAGGATGCAGGGTATGGAATTAGCCCTTTCCCATGGGCTTGGGGGTTACTATATGGCTTCTAAGATGTTTTTTAAGATTGAAAAAAATAGACTTAGGTATCTACTGTTTCCAGTTAAAAATGAAAACAAAACTAACATCGGGTACAGATCCAGATTTAATGGAGTCAGAAACATTATGAGAAGCCCTCTTTGTTGAAGAATACAAAACTGTGACTACAAATTACCACAACTTCACCCAGAGCCTCAGAAGGAGCCTTGCAATTAGATTTCTTAAACAGAAATGTCTTTAGCCTGACAGGCAATGAACTTTGGAATAAAAACAGAGCATTTTACTCTGAACAAATACATGTTCATTCTTAAGTGCTGTAAAAAAGAGATAGTGCTGATAGAACAATAAAGCAAAGAAACAAAATGATTGAGTTTCACAATTTTCATAAGCAGCCAAGGAATCCATTGAATGCAGCTTTTGTTTCATATTTTCCTGCCCTAGGATTTGTTTCTGGAGAGCCTTTAAAAGAAAGGAATGAGGAGGGAAAGGGGTCCAGTCTGTGGTCCTTCTGCCTTCAGTATGGAACATTGTGCTCATTCCATTTGGGACATGAATATGGGTCCAGCTTTTCAAGAGCAACTTCAGGAGATGAGACATATACATAAATAACTATAGCCCAAGATAGGAATTCTCTTTTTAGGAGATGGCAAAACATGATGTTAAAGAAACTCAGCAAGGGTAAGATTCCAGCCAGCTGAGGAAATATAAGTTTTCATAGGTAAGGTAACATTTCAGTCTTATTTTGATTGATGGGTGACATTTGAAGGTGTGAGGATGCAGTGAAATAGGATTTCAAGCAGAGGGCTTTGTGCAAATCATGGAAGATGACTGAGTATCAGGGTAGCGCTCCAAGAGTGTACAAGTGGGAAAGGAGTCTCCACCATGTACACCAGCAGGGCTAGGTATATTTGACCTTTTTATTGAATGGGCAATGGGCAATCCATGAATAATTTTGAGTTGGGAGTGATAGGACCTTTGAGAGGGATTAATGGACCATATTAGGGTGATCTTGAGATCAGTTTAGCTCAACGTCTCACTTTACAGATGAATAAAAATGGGCCCAGAAGAGGTAGCAGCTCGTCAAGACCACAACACAAGGTGGGGTGGGGGGTCAACTTAGGTCTCTAGATGGGCAATGTTCCTTTGTTCCCACCAAGACATCATAGGTCATGACCAATCTCCAGCCCTATACCTTAGTTCACAAAAACCTTGTTCTTTTCTATACCAATGAGATGGGAAGGAGTAAGTTAAAAACTATTTGATGATTCTCTAAGTTATTGGATGTTTATGTGACTGCAAATGTCAATTTTCAAGTCCTTTGAAAGGCACATGTGAGGAGGCACTGTCTGATAGAAATGTATGAGACACGTAAGAAATTTAAACCACTCTTGTAGCCACATTAAAAAAGCTTCAAAGAGGTTAAATTAATTTTAATAACATATTTTATTTAACTCAATAGATCCAAAGCATTATCATTCAACATATAATTGCAGGGGAAGAAAAAGTCCTTTTCCTTTTACCCTTATAACTTCTCTGCTGGGGCCCTTGTAACAAAAGACAAATTAACAAGAAAAAACATGCAAATGTATTTAATATAGGTTTTATAGGACACAGGAGCCCTCATAAGGAAATGAAGATCCAAAGAAGCAATTAGAGTTGAAGTTTCTATAATGAATTGAACAAAGAATAATAAATTATAAAACTGTGACAACACAAAGGGGCTTGGGCTAGGGTGGTCCACTGTGGAAAATTAATTAGGAAGATAAGGGTTAGTTTAACAAGGTTCATTTGTACAGATTGGCCTCAGCCTAAACTTCTAGTCTCTGGTGATAAGAATGTTACTTTCCTTGTGGTACAGGAAGGATATTTCTCATATGGGCGTTTTATCTTCTGCTTTTAGGAAGAAAAATATCCATAGAGCACCCTTCTTGAAGCTGTTTTAAGTGCCTTTAGCTCAAAGTAATCCTTATGCCAAAGTGGAATATTTTCTCACCCTTCATAATGAATAAGAGAAATTTCATTAAGAAATTTTACTTTGTTTTTATTATGTCTTCATAATTGTATAATTATATCACATCTCTATTCCAACTCATTATAAGAACTTGGTAGCCACGTGGGGTTGGTGGCTACCATATTGGACAACACGGGTATAAAGCTTTGTTTAAAGTAAGGTTTAAAAGAAGGAGATTTTTAAATTTCTTGTATGGCATTTCATATACTAATTTGTTTCACCTATCTCTGATCTAGCTAATATCAGGAATTATAAGAAATAACTGAATAAATAATCCCCAAGGTCAGACCTCTGTATGAAACATAGTTTCTCACTTTTTATTCTCTAATTAGAGAACTAGGTGAAGGCTATGCATCTCAAGTCCACATCCATTCTTTCCCTTGTTTACTGGTTCTCAGAAGTGTCCGTTATTTCAGGAAGGAGGTAAATAGGCTTTCTCAAAATATTTTTCTTGGCTCGGCACCTGTAGCTCAAGCAACTAGGGCACCAGCCACATACACCAGAGCTGGCAGGTTTGAATCCAACCTGGGTCTGCCAAACAACAATGACACCTACAACCGAAAAATAGCTGGGCATTGTGGCAGGCACCTATAGTCCCAGCTACTTGGGAGGCTGAAGCAAGAGAATCACTTAAGCCCAAGAGTTAAAGGGTGCTATGAGCTGTGACACCATGGCGTTCTACAGACAGTGATATAGTAAGACTCTGTCTCAAAAAATATATATATTATTTTCCCTCTAAAATTCAGGCTTCAATACATATTAACGAAAATGTCTGAAGAAGTACTAAGCATGTACTTTGACAGGAAATGCCGGGGAATGATTATTTTTCCCTAGCCCCGTTTGATTTTCACCCATTTCAGCTGCTTCTTTTAGTCACAGACAATCTTAGCCACCTGTTCTCTGAATATATTCTTTCCCAACTGGCTTCTCCATTTGTTTTGATGTTGGGAAAAGCAGATTCCAGCCATCACTCATTCTTTACACTCATTTATTAATCCCACTCAATCTGAAAGTTTTGTCCTCATCTAAGCAGTCAAATAGAGTCATGGGCATCTTTTTTGAATCAAATTCTAATACCTCAAAAAATCTCATTAATGGGTCCAGCCTGCATGTTGACACCTGCAAGGAAAACAAAGATGAAGGAAAGATGCCTGAGTGTGGATGGAGCTGAGAGGGGAGAGAAGGCAAGGGCAGGAGAGGGCTCTAAGACAGTCTGGGCTTTTCATTACTCTAATGATCACTTTGGGGCCTCTGCACAAAACTCCGTCACTTGCTATAACATGCTGAGGACCCTTTATTGTATACACCTGGGACTCAGAGAACAGTGTTTGCCCACGAGGGAGGCCAAAAGTGCTGTGGGATTGGCATCCTTGGTAGTAGCCCTCAGCTAATGACCAAGGGAGTTGGAGAGTACAAACCACAATTCCGAAGCGTATTCTGATCGTCAGAGTCCCCTAGAGGTCTCCAGCAGCACCACACTGCAGTGGCCCATAGCAGTCACTTGCCTATACACATTGCCTTTCTCCCCTGTCTCATTCCTCTGTCAGAACCTGCCAGAGCTCCCTGGATCATCTGCCAAATCAACTATCTTCACTCAAATCTTTGCATCAGGCTCTGTTTCTGGTGAACCCAGCCTAAGACCTCTGCCCCTTCCAGCAGCGCTGAGAAGCCACTTGTGTTTGTAACCATTGTGATGGTAATGACATGGTACTGGGCTATAGTGACCTCAGTGTAATATTGAGAGTCCAGGGGCTTTTCTCTGCAAATTCCTTCTCTGCCCAGCAGTACCAAGGGATGGGCCCAATGTTCTTCTTGGTGGACCCAACCATTTCCTCTCTCATCTTTTGTGCAGCTCCCACTCTGCTGCCATCTCTGCCACCTCAGCTCAAGGTAAGGCAATGTTTTCTACCTTGCCACTCAACTGGACACTCTCAGCCACTTCAGCTGCCTCTTGCATCGGTAGAAGGCTTCCAGGTAGCACAGTAATTTTTAGCTTTCAAAGGTGATCTTAGTGTCTGTTTCCTAGAGATCGCCTGTTGGTCTTTTGTTAATCATGCCTATAGGATTCCTTTCAAGCCAATTGAGTCAGGTTCCCTTGGGACTGAGTCAGGGGACACCTTGCCTTGCATCTCCCTTGTCATTCAGGCTGTGTTCTGTATCTCAACCCTTTTTTCTTCCACATGATGTCCCACATCAGCCCAGGCCTGGTCCAACATTCCCAGAGATTTCACTGTTTCAATCTCAATATCCTGGGAGTTACATATCCTCATGACTCTGCTCTAAAAGTTTCCCAGGTATAGCAGTGTCTTACTTCTTCTGGTAGGATTGTGTGTTCTGCAGAAGCATACAGCTACCAAAAGCACAGACGCTGGACAGAACCAGACCGGACTCACATCCCAACTCTGACTCTCTCAGTATACTTTATCTCAGCTTATACCAATCTTTTCTATTTTCATACCCTTCCATTTTGGGGGAGGAGTCAAAGGCCCAACTATTATTAGGGAAAAAAGGAAACAAAACAATGAAAACAACACCCATGTCTCCCTTGCATTCGGTTGTTCAGTCGTGGGTGCTTATCACTCATCTGAAATGGCAGGGAGCTTTGGGTGATGGGAGGCTGGCTTCCCATTCTCTCCAGAAAGTTCCACATAAAGTTAAATTCAACCATCTTTCTTCTGGAATTTCATTTCCAAAACCAAGGAACTATACAAAAGAATAGAGATTCTGCCATAATCATAAGTTACAATTTTAAAGCTAATAATTCCAAGCCAGTTGAAACTTCCCTTAAGAAAACAGGTCTCTTCCAGTCCAACAACCTTTTGATATTGTTGATACTGTTAATATTAGTAATGAGATTCACTCCATGAAAGACATCATGCTTCGTAGACATTATCTTATTAAATTATCATCAGAATCTTGTGAGGTGGGTATTATTTAACTTAGCTATTTGAAAATTGAGGTTTAAAAGATGTTTAGCAACGTTCCTAGAGTCATGGAATTTATTAATGGTAGAACTAAGATCTGAATCTGAGTTAGTGAGATCCCAAAGTTCGTGCTCTCAAGCAGACTTTCTCTTTGTATCTTCCTTGTATGCATCTGCAAATTCTATAGTTTGATTCATGTGCCTCCCATTTCCTAGGAAGCAGATCTTAATGAACTGTCAATACAGATATGATTGTGAATTAAGTTAAAGGATCCATTCATTGTGATGCGAAGTATTTTTAAAGCAAATGTACTCAGTTACCAACTTAAAGTGTATTCCCCAGGGTAGGTGTCTTTTTGCCTCATGTTTCTCCCATTGTGAGGGAGACGTGACCCGTGAACCCTTTTCCTGACCCGTGAACCCTCCATCCTGCCTGCTGAAGGGCCCACGGTCTATCTCCGATCATAGAAGACTGCAGGCTAGGCCCAGGTGGGGGAGTCTGAGCAGGAAGCCAGCTCTACCTTCTCCGTCAGGCACAGGGCTGAAGGCCCAGCCCCTTTTAATTCTTTTAAATCTTGAAGAAAAAAACTGAACGTTTTAGTAAAAGAAGAGCTTTACTACATATTCGCCATCTTTATACCAATGCAGTTATAAAATATAACTTTGAATATTTTAATGGATGAAGGGGTGCAGGAAGGTAAAAGTGCCTCGGCCCACGGAAGGTATCATGTGGCACGTGGCAACTCACACCAAAGACTGAAGTAAAAACTAAGCCTCAAACAAACCCAGTTTTATGATTTTGAGTTCTTGTGCACATTTGAACTGCCCCAAGGCTGGGCTTGGAGAAGAAGATAACACCAGGCAGTGATAGGATAAGGGCACCAGCCTGCCACCTAAAAGACCAAAGAATCATCTCTCATGTTAGAGCTACCTGCAAGGTCTATGTCAGCTTGTTGTCAACTTCACCAGTTGGCCACACTAACTGTGCTTAGGGACTGTGGCAAATCGGTGCCTAACATCAGGACAAGTCCACAGTGCGGAGGCCCAGAAATTTCCAGGCAGGTCAGTGTCTATCCTTGGACTGTTCACTTCATAACCATTAGCCACAGGTGGTATTGAATTTAAATTGAGTGTAATTAAAAGTGAACGTAATTCAAAACTCAGTTCCTCAGCTATATTAACTGTATTTCAAGTGCCCTGTAGCCATCACTGTACAAAGTTCCATTGGACAGCTCTGGTCTATACTGTATTAAACACTTGTTTGGGATTATTCGTTTTGTGGTTTCCTAGGAGCAAAATCTCAAGTTACAGGGGTGGCGCCTGTGGCTCAAAGGAGTAGGGCACAGGCCCCATATGCCGGAGGTGGCGGGTTCAAACCCAGCCCCAGCCAGAAACTGCAAAAAAAAAAAAAAAAAAATCTCTAGTTACAGACCCTTTGGAGAAGAATGCTTGGACTTCCAAATCTTGTTTCTGCTAGTGTCAAAGCTGCCCTTACAAAGTTCCATCTGGTATTGTGAGGACAGAGTGTTTAGGGAAAAAGCCAAGTGGAGAACCAAGTGGGAGAACCAAGTGGGTGGGCTTGTTTTAAGGAAAAGGGAAAAGTGATTTGCAATTAGTTACATTGTTATTTCTAAGTGAGTGTTTTCAAGTCCTTAAGATCTGTTTGTTCTCGTGGGCAAATGAAGCGTGTCTTCAGAAATCTTGTTTGTGCCACTAAACTGATGAGTACACACTTTTTAATGCAGAGATACATTTCAGCTTGGGCGAGGTCAAATGGTCACGCGTGCTAAATTGTGGGCTTTTAATTAATAAGCTTTTAGTTTAACTGTCATTTTCTCTAATAAATATTTTGTTTTAGTTGCATTTTCAGAGTGCAACTAAGTGACTAATTAAAGTATAAGAGACATTGTATTTCTCTATAACTATGCGAACCATTTTCTTTGCTAATATGAATTTTCCCATTAATTCATGAGACTGGCATAAAGAAATGATGAAAAACACATTAGACAGGCCCCAAAACTCACATATAACATTTATGTTCTAACTTTTCTTCTTATTATTTCCTTATCATAAATAAAAGAAATTCTGAAAAATTTCTGTTTGGATGGAAACAGATTATTATTATTGTTATTATTTTGAGAAACAGAGTCTCACTTTATCAGCCTGGGTAGAGTGCTGTGGCATCACAGCTCACAGCAACCTCCAACTTCTGGGCTTAAGCGATTCTCTTGCCTCAGCCTCCCAAGTAGCTGGGACTACAGGTGCCCAGCAGAACGCCCAGCTATTTTTTTTATTGTTGTTGTTGCTGCAGTTTGGCTGGGGCCAGGTTTCAACCCACCACCCTTGGTATATGGGGCCAGCACCCTACCCACTGAGCCACAGGCACCGCCCTAGAAACAGATTATTATATAACCTTTGTTGTATAAACACCTCAGGAACTGTCTCTTGAACTTCCATACATTTTCCCAAGTTGTGTTCTGTGCTAGCCTACCTAGGGTTCCATGACCTATGAGAACAGATGTTCAGAGAAAAAAATATTCCACGGACAAGTAATACGGTAAACACTGCCCTTGAGCCAAATAAAAGTTCTGGTAACTACTTTAGTAAATAAATCTGTTAAAGATGGTCTTATTCAGCTTGTCACATTTTATTTTTGTTTCATATCACCCCCTCTTTAGAGCTTTTTGTTTGTCGGTAGGTTGGCTTGTTTTGGTGAATAGCTATTATCATTAAGCAGTATGTTGGTATTATTTCCTAAAACTTGGGGGAAATCAATTATGGGCCTCAGTAAAAACTAAGGAACTCATCTGCTTACTTATGCCCTCTGAAATAAGAGCCTGCAACTTGGAATCTTCGTTTTATAGAAATCATTCCTTCTGCAGTGTAGCCTGGATGAAAGACTGATGCCCCTACCGCCCCATTCTCCTGGCTCTCACCTCTCACTGCCTCTGCGCTCTCACGCCCCTGATGTTTCCTGAATAGTGAATGGTTCAATCATGCCCTTGTGGCAAGAGAAATGCCTTTTGTCACTTGACTATAGCACAGGAGAGGTGTCATTGTAGCAGTTAAGACCTAGACTGCAGACAAAGACATGCTTTCCCAGAGTGTTTTCAGGCAGAGGTAGGAAAGCTTAAATGACCGCATACTCTTTTACCTAGAATCTGAAGCTTCCAGGGTGAAGCCTATCACTTCATGTTCACCTTGGTAGTCTAAAGACATCTGCCACCTTCCCATCCTCACACTGACCGTCTCACAAACATACGGAAAGGTGTGTTCCTGAATTTAGATGCCGAATGTTACGTGCATGTATTGGTGTTACATTTTATCTTGCTAAATTTAGTCTATCCTTCCCAGCAGTCAGATTCTCTAAAGGCAACTTAGGGAATGACCTCTCTAGGCAGCCTGTTTTCTGATTTGGCAAATTTTGAAATTTCTCTGTGCCTCAATTTTCTTATCTGCAAAGTGGGGGAAATGAGATGACTTGTCTCATATGGGTATTCAAAGGACCACATATCTATATAAAGCTGATTTATATAAAGCATTGGGAAGCACACTTGGCTCAAATAAGTGATCCTTTAGGACACTGACAATTATTATTTCAAGCTTGACCTTTCATAAATGTATTATTCAACTCTTCCACCTTTGTCCCCTCTCTAAATTTCATCAGGTTTCTGTCTATATCCTTAACCAAATAATTAATGGAAATATTGAATGGTGTGCCACTGGTGAGTCTATCCCAGTGATGGAGACCTATTCATTGTAGAACACTTTTGGAGCATGGCCTTTTATTTAGATAGAAATCATCTCACCATACTCCTTCAAACACACATCACTCCATTCTGTGCCCAAAGATGATTTTTTTCAAATGTATTATTTGCTGAGAAAGACCCACCTCAACTCTATAAATTTCAGACTTGTGTTGTGGTGTGGTACAGGGCTGGGTATGTGAGTTATCTAGGGAGGTCTTCAGACTGCTCTGTTATTTTATCATTTTATGTTTGAGATGTAGTGGAGAGATTAAGAGGCAGAAAGAATGAGATGAGCAAATACATAGGAATGTTTATGATATGCTGGGGAAACTTAGGCAGGTTTTTTTTTGTGGTGTGTGTGTAGCTTAGGTTTTTCATGGAGGCAGGGATGGGAGGGAAAGGATGGGCACATTGGAGGGTGTGGAAGGAGCTAAGCTCAGAAGTTCTTTAGGCTGCGGATAACTGAAGTGTTTTAAGTAAGGAATCTTCTAATCCAACCCTGGAGAAAGAATGTGGAAGTGCATTTGAATACTCCCTTCCTTTGTATTTCTCTTCTCTGGGGCATTTCCCTCTGACATGCTTCTTATAGGAGTCCAGATTTTAGCAGCCGAAGTGCCAGGTGTATTCATATCCAAAGATAATCTTCATGCAGACCATCACATTTAGGACAATTCTGTGGACAAACAAGCCTGACACAGATTTCCTGGTTTGGCTCTTATACTCAATAGTGGTATAAATAGATAAGGACATATGAAATTTCACTGTTAGCCAAGCACATTGTGACATGTTCCACTTCTACTAACTAACCATTAGCAGGGAACAATAACCCCACTTCTTCATTGATGGTTCTTTTCATTTCTCTGGATGACCAAAATCTATTTTATATGCATGTAAATGCCTACTGAAGAAGACAAAGATGTATTGTCAGAATACCACGCACATACACAGACGTCTATATTGAGACATCCAACTGTCTTTTCTGAATGTATTTGTCTTCGTTCATTCTTCACATGGTTTTTGTCTCTAGTCCTTATCTTAAACACTGTTATTGTTATTAAATTTTAAGCCTTTTAAATTCTGTAAAGGCAAAAAGTGGAAACCTAATAAACACATGTATATGTTAAAAAAAAAGAGAGAGAGATAGAGATGAATGATATGAAGAATATAGAAAGGATATACCAGAGCTAAAGGAACTGAGATAGTCATGTTAGGGAACTTAAGTATGTAATAGAAAGTATCGACAAATTAAACCATGAAGAAGAAAAAATTTCAGAGGTAGAGGACAAAGCTCTTGAGACAGCTCAGATAGTTAAAGAGGGAGAAAAGAAGAGAGAGAAAGCAGCACATTCACTAAAAGAATTATGGGACTTTATGAAGCATTCAAACATACGAATATATGTATTCCAGAAGGGGAAGAAGAATGCCCCAGGGGAATGGAAGCCATAATGGAGAACATTATAAATGAAAATTTCCCAAATATCACCAAGGATTCTGACACTCTCCTTTCAGAGGGATATCAGACCCCAGGTCACCTCAACTCTAACCAAGCTTCCCCAAGACACATAGTGCTGAACCTGTCCAAAATTAAGACAAAAGAAAAGATTCTTCAAGCTGCCATGAGTAAGTGCCAGTTGACCTACAGGGGCAAATCTATCAGGGTCAGTGCAGACTTCTCAAATGAAACTTTCCAAGCAAGAAGACAATGGTCATCTACCTTTAATCTACTTAAACAGAACAATCTCCAGCCCAGAATTCTATATCCTGTGAAGCTAAGTTATAAAATTGATGGAGAAATCAAATCATTTACTGATATACAAACATTGAGGAAATTCACCACAACAGATGAATTCTACAGGAAAGACTTCAATCCGTTCTACACAATGACCATCACAATGGATCAACAGTGAAGTAAGAACTCAGAAATTAAAGGACAGAACCTAACTTACACAATGATGCAAATAACAAGACTAAGCAAAGAACTCTCACAAAATAAGATGAATAGAACACTACCATACTACTCAATGTTAATGGCTTGAATTCCCCACAAGAGGCATAGATTGGTTGATTGGATTAAAAAACACAAGCCATCCTTTTTCTGTCTGCAGGAAACACATCTAGCTTCAAAAGAGAAATTAAAACTCTGAGTTAAAGGTTGAAAGATAATTTTTCAGGCAAAAGGAATTCAGAAGAAAAAAAGGAGTTGCAATCTTATTTTCAGATACATGTGGATTTAAAACAACTAAAGTCTAAAAAGACAAAGATGGTCACTTTATATTGGTCAAGAGAAAAATACAACAAGAAGCGGTTTCAATTCTAAATATTTGTGCACCCAATTTAAATGCTCTCAGATTCTTGAAACAGACCTTAGCCAGTCTGAGCAAAATGATACCCCATAATACCATAATAACAGGGAATTTTCACACTCTTCTTACAGAGCTGAACAGATCCTCCAAACAGAAATTAAACATAGATATAAGGGACTTAAGTGAGACCCTAGAACACTTGTGCTTGATAAACGTATATAGAACACTCCATCCTGCAGATAAAGAATATTCTTTATTTTACATTCTTCTCATCAGCCCATGGAACATTCTCCAAAATTGATCATATCCTAGGACACAAAACAAACCTCAACAGAATCAAAAGAATTGAAATTTTACCTTGTATTTTCTCAGACCACAAAGCATTAAAGGTGGAACTCAACTCCCACAAAAATGTTCAAGCCCACACAGAGACATGGAAATTAAACAACTTTCTGTTGAACGATAGTTGGGTGCAGGAAGAAATAAAAAAGGAAATTGTTAACTTCCTTCAGCATAAGAAGGAAGGACACAAGCTTCCTTCCTTTGAAGGAAGACACAAGCTACCAAAACCTGTGGGATACTGCAAAAGCAGTTTTGAGAGGAAAATGTATCGCTTTAGATGGCTACATTCAAAAAACAGAAAGAGAGCACATCAACAAACTCACAAGCCATCTTGTGGAAGTGGAAAAGGAAGAACAATCTAAGCCTAAACCCAGCAGAAGAAAAAAAGAAATATCCAAAATTAAATCAGCGATCAATGAAATTGAAAACAAAAGAATCATTCAGAAAATCAATGAATCAAGTAGTTGTTTTTTTTCTTTCTTTCTTTCTTTTTTTTTTATTGTATGGAGTTCATTGACGGTACAAGAAACCAGGATACACTGATTGCATTTGTTAGAGAAAATCCCCCTTACAATCGTGTTTTGCCCCCAAAAGGTGTGGCGAACACCAAGATCCCACACCCCTTGCTCCTTCTCTCTCTCTCTGCTCTTCCTTTCCCCATCCCTCCCTCATTCTTTCTCTGCTCTCCCCTTCCCAGCCCCCCACCATGTCATTAATTGTCATTAATTGTCCTCATATCAAAATTGAGGACATGGGATTCATGCTTCTCCATTCTTGTGATGCTTTACTAAGAATAATGTGTTCCACTTCCATCCAGGTTAACACAAAGGCTGTAAAGTCTCCATTTTTTTAATGGCTGAATAGTATTCCATAGTATACATATACCACAGTTTGTTAATCCACTCCTGGGTTGTTGAGCATTTAGGCTGTTTCCACATTTTGACGATTGTAAATTGAGCTGCAATAAACAGTCCAGTGCAAGTGTCCTTATGATAAAAGGATTTGGTTCCTTCTAGGTAGATGCCCAGTAATGGGATTGCAGGATCAAATAAGAGGTCTAGCTTGATTCCTTGAGAGTTCTCCATAGTTCCTTCCAAAAAGGTTGTATCAGTTTGCAGTCCCATCAGCAGTGTAAAAGTGTTCTCTTCTCTCCACAACCACACCGGCATCTGCAGTTTTGAGACTTTGTGATGTGAGCCATTCTCACTGGAGTTAGATGGTATCTCAGGGTGGTTTTGATTTGCATTTCTCTAATAATTAGGGATGATGAGCATTTTTTCATATGTTTGTTAGCCATTTATCTGTCTTCTTTAGAGAAGGTTCTATTCATGTCTCTTGCCCATTGAT
>CAUYON010030095.1:0-47084 GCA_963573935.1 Arctocebus calabarensis
ATGTCTTTATATAGTGATCAAGGAATG
The DNA here is from genome assembly GCA_963573935.1 of Arctocebus calabarensis. NCBI lineage: Eukaryota > Metazoa > Chordata > Mammalia > Primates > Lorisidae > Arctocebus > Arctocebus calabarensis. Next base: position 28 of record CAUYON010030095.1, read on the forward strand.
CCATGAAGGATATCTGTAACAGTATGATCAAAATATTTCTGAATGTATATGAATCGTGCCCTGTGATTGCACCAATGTACATAATTATGATTCAATAAAATTATTAAAAAAAAATTCCTTATAAGGGGCAATTATTGGCCTATCAGACAATTGGAAATGTCCCTAGCATGAAAGGAAAAAAAATCTTAAAACCTGAATTACTCATAATTTCTTGTGTGATGTCAGAGAAATTCTCTAAGAGGAATAGCAATTCACATGGAAATCCTAAAATAAAATTTAAATGGTTTATTCAGGGTCACGCTACTGGACAACTGCAAGGAGATTCTTTGAGGATAAAAGCCTATTTCCCCCAGGACTGATTTTTGAAACTGTGTGAGTTGTTGCTGGATTGTGCTGTCACTTGAACTGTGTCCTATAAACAGCTCTTGACTTACTAATGAAGAGCCACTTGGTTTGTGGACAGGAGTTCTAAGATGAACAGACAATATCCTGCTTCGAAGGACACCACTGTGATTAAAGAAAGTAAAAACAAGTCGTCTCAGTGGGCTGAAGTACATGCTCATTGCCACAGTGTTTTGGGTTTTACCAACCTGTATATATAGCGAGGCAGAAGAACACAAGAAAACTTGTCTATTAAAGGGATGCCCATGTGAAACAAGGCTCTATAAAAATTACTATGAGAAGTTAAGGGGTGCATTAAATTAAGACATGTTGATGTTCATCTACACTCCCTTTCAAATTCAGAGGGTGATTGAATTCATATCCATGTATGCTTCCTGGCCCTGCAAAAAATGGATATGGAGGTACTGTAGCAATGCAAAGATGTACTAAATGTAGACAGATTCTTCTTGTACTGTCTCAGGCACAAAATCTCAATAAGACATATTCTGTCTGCCAGCAAAAGAGAGATTGATTCCACAGAGGGAAGGCCCTACCACAGCCAGCCAGTTAGACTGAGGCTGGTAGCCTTGAGTGTTAGAGGATGACAATAATGGGTCTTGACTGGAATAGACGCTGACTCTGCACTGGGTTTTGCATACCCGGTAAGAGATGCAAATTTCCAGAATGCTATAAATGAACCACAATAGGAGATGTTGCACAGTTTGGATCCCCAACTCACATTGCTTCAGACCAAGGAATATACTTTATAGCCCACAATGTCCATGGGTGAGTAGAGAGATATCCTTTTCAGAGTAACAGTTTGCTAGAGAAAGGGAATGGGCAACCGAAATAATGACTGCCTAACAAAGTTATATAAAGACATGACAACCTGGCTTACATGCCTTTACAAGTGTGTGCTTAAAATGACTAGGGCCATTAGCAGATTTTCCTGCGTTTGTAGTATAACTGGGGAGAAGGAGGTGGAGGAGCCTGCTAGTATATCTCCACAGTTCTTCATGAGGGGGAAGGATACTAGTATAATGACTATATATATGGGCTGAAAGTTTCAAACTTTTAATCATTTGACTGTGTAGTGCTTCATCCATTTATAATATAACCTGCTTTATAAAGGAAGTGTTTAATCCGTTTACAATATTATCTATGAAATTATGTATATTATATATATATATTTTAACTTTCTTCCCCATATTGCCTCAATTTCCTTTTTCCTAATTGAAGCAGTAATCACAGAACCTAATGCATCTACAAGGGCTGAAAACAGGGATGAATCTTAAGCAAGAAATGGCAACCATATTTTTAAACATTTATGTCAAAATTCCTAAGGACTTGATGGAGCAATTCACACTCCTACACTCTCTGGTAAAATTAGGGTTGACAATGATTGCTCCTATGCTGCCCTGTGGTCAAGATAGCCTACAAGTTCTGTTCCTATCTTACCCTACCCTATATTAATGGGACTAAAATAAAGGAAAGGTACTTTCTATACCAGTATTGCTATTTGTAGTCTATATCAGCACAGTGTCCAAACTTAATATTCCTTCCAAAGGTTGGGTATAAATGTATAAAAGGAAGGATAGTAGCTTAGGGTAAGGGATAAATAAGAAGGATATGTAATGAATAAAACTCAATACTACATTTATACCTTGAAATAGGTTCATAGCAAGAGATAATATGGTCTCTTAGCTCAATTGTACTTGATGCCTGAAAGGATGAGACCATATGTTGCTGAGACCGTGCAGTCTTCTGGAACCTGGCAAGATCAAAGGAAAACCTGCAAACGTAAGGAATCTCTCCCTGGGAAATATTTTTGCACATTAGGATGATGGACTGTATTAATTACTAATGACTGAAAAGGACCCTAGTAATGTGCCAGTGTCTTATAACTTTTCTGAACCTTTGTTATAAATGATCTATGTTCAAACACCAGACAGAGACCTGTGGCATACAATAAGAGATGTGCTTGGTCTTTGCTCATGGTTCCTGACACAGAGCTCCTAAAACACTTAGAATATTCTGAGTGATAGAGGTGTCTTTTGTTATTCATACTGAGTCTCTTTTAATCATTTCTGAGGTTATCCCAATTAGGTGACAGGGTGGGCCTTAGAGATAGCTCAGAATGGGGCCGGTCACCAGAAAGGCCAAATGATTAAAGATTTGAAACTTTCAGCCCCACCCATTGATCTCTGGGAAGAAGGGTGTAGGGCAGGGGTCTTCAAACTATGGCTCACCGAAAACATTTATCCGGCCTGTTGGGTGTTTTTACGGCACACGCATGTCCTGCTTAGCAGCTGACTAGTCCCTGACCTCAGTGCGTATGTGTGGAATGTGCACCACACTCTCCGACTGCCCTCCTTTTCTCTATCATTCTACTCCTCCTTTCAGTCTCTGGTGAGCCTGAGACTCGTGATCAGAGGAGTTGTGAGCTTGCCTGTGCAGAGCCTGCTGCTGCCTGAGGATCGAGGTAAGAACAAGTTAGGATTTATTTTTTCTTGAAGTTAGGAGGTCTATTTTTTTTTTTATTTTGCAGTTAGTGGGGCCTTTTTTTGCAGTTAGGGAGGGCCTTTTTTTTCTGAAGTTAGGAGGTTTTGTTTTTTTTTGCAGATGGGGGCACCTTTTTTTTTTTCATTTTAAATATTGCATTTGTATTTGTTCCCCCCCCCTTTTTTTTGCAGTGTTTGGCTGGGGCTGGGTTTGAACCCACCACCTCCTGTATATGGGGCCAGTGCTCTACTCCCTTGAACCACAGGCACTGCCCCCATTTTGTTTTTTTATTTCAAAATAAGATATGTGCAGTGTGCATAGGAATTTGTTCCTAGTTTTTTTTTTTTTTTTTTAAACTATAGTCTGGCCCTCAAATCGTCTGAGGGACAGTGAACTGGACCCTGTTTAAAAGGTTTGAGGATCCCTGGGGTAGGGGGTTGGAGACTGAGCTGTATAAAAATTCTCCAACCATGAGATTCAAGGAGCTTCCAGGTTGATGAAGATATCCAGGAGCTGGAAGGGTGGTATACCTGGAGAGTGCATGGAAGTTCCACACACAACCTATCACCCTCTGCCTTGCCCTGTGCATCTCTTTCATTTGGTTAACACTGAGTTGCATCCTTTGAAATAACTGGTAAATATAGAAAAAATCAATTGACCATAAATGTATGAGTTTATTTATGAACTATAATCAGCTTTATAATGGAAGCGCTTAATCCATTAGTATATAATATGATATTTTATACATTTTGGGTTAGGTCTACCATTTAATTATTAGTTTTAATGTTTTTTCCTTCTGATTTTGCACCTCTATTTTCCTTTTCCCAATTTCTTTTGGATTACTTTAATATTTTTTAGTAAATTTTTTAGTATTCCATTTTTTTAGCAGCAAAATTATGCAGTTTTTTTTAAAATAAAGCATACGTAAGCATAGACTTTTCTAGAGAGATTGAATAAAAGGTTTCCTCCATAAGTGAGAGGAGACACTAAACAGAGGCATTACACCCATATAATTATTTCTTCCTCACTCCTCCATAATTACCTATAAGAGTTTTTCTTTAGTTCCCAGAGTTCCTTACGTATTCTTTATCAACACATAAAGGAAAATGGGAACATATGATAACTTGTATTCTATTTTAATATGTAAACTTTCTTTTTAGCTATATCTTTTTGTATTGGAGAGTGATTAATATATCAAAATAATTTAGTCTCATCCATATATGCCACATTAATATTATATATCTTAATATGCATAGTCATATATAATTGTCTCTTTTTAGTTGATAGCTTCGTCCTCTCTCTCTCTCTCTTTTTTTTTTTTTGTAGTTTTCTTAGATTAACTTATTCCTAGTAGTGTTAAATTAGGGCCTCATAATGAGATCTATTTAATGCCCCACTGAGAAGCTGGGACTCATTATTGATGCTAAGAAAGACTAAGATGCTACTTCCAAAGTAAATATAAAATTGTGGATATAGAAAGGACAGAATAAAATACATGTTTACATGACCTATAAATAATTTATAGTCATAATTACAGTGTTTTCATTCTGACTATAGAATTGTTTTTTTGTGAAACATTTGATATGTTTTTTATCCATTCCAAATTTGCTCCATCATGTTTAAAATTTGCATGATAATGCGTAAAATTAACAATACTTTTGTGAGTATTAGAAAAAAGAGAAAGTAAGTGAAAAGCAAAAAAAAAATTCTAGGGTTGTCACGGGCGATATTTTAGTTTGTAATAGTATTTCCTCCCTTCAAGGAGGGACAAACATCCTTTCTCCTAAGTAGGAAGGTGTTCTATCAAAATTTGTTGGGCACAGCCCCATTTTAGTTTTTCAATGCCTTTCACACACTAAGGAATCAAATGGGACTTAGGTGAAGGGTTCAACAGAATAAGGAGGCAATGTTTGCTCAAATTTTCCCTCTTTTCAGTCTATTAATCCTACCCAAGTATCTGTCATTAAAACGTCTATTAAAAAAAGTTCTATCTTCTTTCTGTACCTCACAGTATCTCTCCTTCCTTTCATTGACCAACTGCCTGTAATCCCTGGCTCTGTTTCTTCAATTCCTATTTAATCCTGTTAAATAAAAGTATAAGACACCATGGTTTTAGACTGCGTTCCTGCACTAGGCCCCAACAGATCAGATTAAAAATCAGCATGGAGTCATTTAGCCATGCTGTGGTTTCATGTCAGGAAACCTAAACTAAGAGAATCAGGAGAGAGACAGAATAGCCTACTTTTTACAACAGGCCAATTTCAATAAGCATAATAATGATGTTCTCTTTGCCTTAATCCTTACAACAAAAAATAATCTAAAGTTACCTGATGTTAACTGGTTATTTTTCCATTGCTCTGTTGCTCTTTTGTTACCTTATAAGTAAAGTAACTTTGAAATGACTTCCTCAAATTTGATCAAATTGATCATTTTACATAAACATTCTTTTCTCCATTAAAGAAGAGTCTTCCATTATGCTGAGAATCTACAAGGGGTAGAATACAACATGAACTACAAGACCTTCCACAGTCTAGCCCTCTACCTCACATAACAGCCTCATCTCACATCATTCTCTCCTCTAATTTCCATTCATGTACATACTCTGCTCCTGCCATATGCTCTTGCCTGGACTATTCCTTCTTCATGGTATGTTCCTTCCTCCCTTTTTAGCTCTTGAACTCTTGCTCATCTTTCAGTTTTCAGCTCGAGTGCCATATCCTGACAATTCTTTCCTGCTTGTCCAACTAAGGGCATTGGATTGCTTAAGGACTAATTTTCCAGTTGTATTGGTAGAATTAGTTAACACATATTTCCCAACTAATGAGAGGACTTTCAGCCAGAGAACAGAATCATGACGAGTAGATACAGATTGTGTGTACTCAGATGTTGTCTCCAATGCCCCAAGACCCTATGCAGAAGAGAGTGGAGGATCCCTAGACAAATAGATCAGTTTAGACTTATGAATAGTCCCCACCATGGTAAAGTTTACTGCATACTGATAACCAGGAAAGATAGAGGCAGCCATTCCCACAGTTTATACTTTCTCAAGGATACAGGATCTTTCCATGTCTGGTCAGAGGAGGAATGGCCATCAGCTAGTATGAAGGCTGTCACCATCAACCACATGGGCTTGATGCCTTAGGCAACACCAGAAAGTCATCCAGCACACTCGCCTATTACAGGGCCATTCAATGTCACCTTGATTCTTATTGGCCTCACCAGACAGGAAGGAACTTCATTATCCAGGCACAAGGAAGGTCAGAGGACACTCATGAGCTGAGTTTCTCAGGCACAAATATTCAACAATTTGTTTTGATGACATATAATGTAGATGTGACATGAGGGGCAGCTGCCAGGGGACTGATAATGATTGATTTTTTGATCTGGATTCTGGTCAAATGGATGTGTGCACTTTTGGACAGTGCATGGAGATATATGATTATATGTGCATTTTGCTGAAGTTCAGTAAAATGATTTTTTAAAGCAATCATACATTTTTACTTCAAACATGCAACTGGGACCTGTAGCCAAACTTCTATATTATAGTCAAGGTATAGGAACCAACTTTATACCTAAGGGGTAAAGTCTACCACTAATTCAGGGAAAGTTCTAGAGATGAAAGAAACAGCTATCTTATAAAGTGGGATTTGCTTTGGGGACCTTAGGGCCAAGAAGGAATTGTTCCTGGGACCCTTAACCAATTAATCCTGTCAGATGCTCCCCTACCATGTCACTTGACACATCATGCCCCTAGCCTTCTCAGTCATTTTATACTCATTCTTGTGACTATTTGATGACAATCTCTCCTAAAAGGGCACAATTCTGCAATTCTGTTAGAACCAAAACTGCACCTATCACATTTACTGCTGAATCTCCAGGACCTATTATACTACCTGGTAAATCATAAGTGCTCAATAAATATTTGTTGAATGGATGAATAAATCAATCAATGGTGGAACCAAATATATATGGCAAAAAAGTGTCAGAACATGAAGGGTGGCTATAGGTGTTAAAAGGTAGAAAATGCCTTCCTCTTCAACCAATTTAAGAAATCAATAGACTAGCTCTACCAAGATTGTGAAAGAATGGCATTTACATTCTCACAGTTTATTAGTTCTTTTACAGAAACACCAGGGCCCTTTTATAGTTCTAACTTCCAAATTCTGTCTTGATTTCCATCAAAAGACAACTTAAAATGTATCATAAAAGCAGTATGCTGCATTCTATTGTTGGACTGACTACATAAGAAACGTAAGTATGGAATGTGCCCTTTATGTGGATTTTCAGCAGAGATTGAAATATTGCTTTGAGCCTTCCAAATCTCTCTGTAATACAGTACTGACAGATCAGAAAGTTAATTTATAGCCTTGAAACCTTTTTTGCTCCCAATCACAGAAAGAAGAGATCCATCTTTAAAAATACACTTGAACAATACAGACAGCTTTATATATACTTGTAAGTGATTCAGTCCTATCTTCTCTTAGCTATTCCTTGTTATCAGGTATCTCTTTATATATGTAATTAAAATAGTCTGTCTCTGTTCTGATATTAGCAGCACACTGATACAACTTCCTCCTTCAAAGGAATAACATGCCATTTGTCAATCAGTGATAGCTTAAGGTAACTTTGAAAATTTGCAGAGCAGAACATGCAATGAACTGCACATCACCCATCTCTATAGATTAAACTATCAATAAAGAGCCATTCAGAAGTAAATCATTACAGGAATAACATAACTTGCATGCCACAGTCTTGTGGAAGGTTTTCACATTTCTCTAAGCTTGTAGTAAGGTTCAAAAAAAGATCTATTATTTTAGAAAAAGAAGGAAAGATCATAAATGTGTAGTGACTGATACAAATGATTTCTCATTCACAAAACAAATATATTATGTCATATTAAAACACTTTACTACAGAAGATGAAAGACAATTATTAAATGTTTGAAGATTCCTAAATGATACAAAATGTTTTATTGCCTGAGGACAGCCTATTTTTGTCATTATGACAAAATGCCTACTATCATAACTTTTCATTTTGGTTATCAAATGGTGTCCTAAACAAAAATCTTTTAAAATTTAAATGTAGTCTGATCAAGTTAGCATGGAAAATCACCAATACAGGCAAGAAATGACAAGTGCCTTATTATTTGACTTTCAGAAACAAATGGCACTGAGATAGGTGATTACTGACGAGGCAATGGTCTGAAGTATGCTCCAGGGATGTAGGCAGCTAAAGAAAAGAAATAAGCGAGCAATAGAATAAATTGGAATAAATACGGTGGAAGACAGATAGTAAAAGAAAGGTTGGCCCCAAATGATATATGTATATTCTGTTCCCCACAGGAGGTAAAGCTTAATTACCACCTTCCAAACTCCCATTGAATATGGACTGCAGTTAGTGACTCCCTTCCAAAGGCTAGAGTATGAATAGTTTAAATGTTAAATTATGTTGGAGAAACCTGGCAAATACTATCTTAACCAAATTTTCAAGGTTAATACCAGCATTAATAAGTGATACTGATGTCATGTACCCCAAAATATGATGTGATGGGCAAGGCATTTCATCTCCGTAGTCTTCCTCTCAAACCAGTAAGTCCTCTCTAATTATAAAGAAAACATCAGAGGAATTTCCAATAAAGGTACAGTCTACAAATTACTTGACCAGTCCTCTTTAAAAACTGTATATGTCAGAGAAAATCAAGATTGAGAACCTTTCAGAGTGAAGAGAAACCTGAGGAGATATGATGGCTAATAAAATTTGCTATCCCAGATTGGATCCAGGAGCAGAAAAACAAACATTAGCAGAAATATTAGTAAAATCCAAACAAAGCGTACAAGTTTATTAATAGTAAACTTGGTTCCCTTTGTTTTTGTTTTGATCTACATTTGATACATGTACCATGATAATGTGAGATACTAACTTTAGAAATGCATGATATATTGAAAATCTACACTATTTTTTGCAAGTTTTCTATAAATCTGAAGTTATTCCATATACAAATTTGTTTTAAATATAATTTCAAAAACCTCTTTGATCCTTGCCACCACCATCATTAAAATAAATTCCAAAGACTTTGTTAAAAAAATAAGAGGTGGTGGTACATTTAAAAGTAGCAAATGGGGCAGGGCATGGTAGCTCATGCCTATAATCCTAGCACTCTGGGAGGTCCAGAGGGGTGGATTGTTTGAGTTCAGGAGTTCGAAATCAGCCTGAGCAACAGTGAGACCCCCCCCAGGCACCCCCCTCCTCCATATCTCTATTAAAAATAGAAAAACTACCTGGGCATGGTGGCAGACACCTGTAGTGTCCACTACCTCTGGCTGACTCGATAGGGTTTCTCTATCCCAGGAGTTTGAGGTTGCTGTGAGCTATGATAACACCATGGCACTCTACTCAGGGCAAGAGAGTGACACTGTCTCAAAAAAAAATAAAAATAAAAAAAGAGTAACAAATGCATAGTGCACAGGTTTTGGAGCCTGCTTGCTGGGGCTGCTGTAACAAATATCATAGACTTGGTGGCTTAAACAACAGAAACTTAGATTTTCTGAGCTATAAAAGCTGGAAGTTCAAATCCAAGTGCCAACAGGGTTGATTTCTTCTTAGGCCTCTTTTTTTGTCTTCTTCTTGTGTCCTCATATGGCCTTCCTTCTGTGTGTGTAGGTATCCTAATCTACTCTTCTAAAGATGCCTCAGCATTAAATTGGTTTAGGGTCCACCCTAGTGGCCTGCTCAAACCTTAATTATCTCTTTAAGGCCCTCTTTCCAAGTAGTATCACATTATGAGGTGGTAGGTGGTTAAGACTTCAGTATATGAAATTTAGGGGACACAATTCAGTTCATAACAAAGGTCAACAGACTTGAGTTAGAATCTATAATACATTTATGTGGCAATATAATCCTAAATAAGTCAAAGTCAGAGTGTCAGCTCTTCTCCTTCTTCTTTTTCCTCTTCCTTCTCCTACTCCTACTTCTTCTTGTTGTTTTAAAATCTCTGAAATAGAAACAATAAAATTAAATTCCAGAATTGCTAGAAGACTTGAATCAGATACCATATAGAAACTCGCTTACATTACTGCTTATTTTCTGCCTTGCCCACCCCATGACTACCCCTTTCTTACATCTACTCCCAGTGCTTGTCATTTATACTTAATTTGTTGCAAATGATCAGCAACTATCTAAATCTGACCTTGATCGGGTCAACTAGCCAAATCTTTTTTTCAACTTTAAATTCAAAATATTGGTCTACATGATCTCCGAGAACCTAACGTTAAAAGAATCTATGATGATCACTGGCTGAAACATGAGGGAAGGTGAATGGAATAGAGATAAGAATAGAGAAAGAGAAGTTGAATACATACAAACAAATATTAAAGTTCTTTTCACAGGTTCATCGTCCTAAAACTTATACTTGTCATAATCACATCATGTCAACATCATATTTCAGAGCACACTAAAGATTGATGCCCTTGTCTCAGGAAGTTAGATAGCTCTAGAGCAGTGATTTTCAATCATTGTGCCATGTGTGCCATGGGAGGATCTTAGGTGTTCCATGAAATTTTTAAATAATTTTCAAAAGAAATTCAAAGTACAGTATTTTTTCACTCTTTTTTTTTTAATCAACATAATTTAAGTGTGCCGTGGAGGTTTAACTATAGGATTCAAATGTGCTACGAGATCAAAAAAAAAAAAAAGGTTTAAAACCACTGCTATAAAGACAAAAATGAAGACAGGTTTGTCTTTGGTTAGAACTTGAGTTCTGGAAGGAGCAGGTTTAGGTGGGAATATGTGCGTTGTCCCAAAATTCATTTGTTGAAAGCTAACCCCCAATGTGATGTTATTAGGAGGTGGGGGCATTTGGCAGGTGATTATGTCACGAGGGTAGAGCACTCAGGAGTGGGGTTAGTGCTCTTATAAAAGAGGGATCAGAAAGATCTCCTTGTCCCTTCTGATATGTAGGGATACAACTGAAAGGTGCTATCTTTGAGAAAATAGGCCCTCAACAAACACCAAATCTGCCAGGGCTTCAACTTCACATTTCCCAGCCTAAAGAACTATAAGAAATAAATTTCTGTTATTTACTTCACCCAGATAGTGCATTTTTGTTATAATAATATGAATAGATGAAAACAGAGAGGCAGGAGAGAGAAGTCCTCTGAGATGGGACCAATATTGCTCAGCCTTAGTCAGTCTGTGTGTCCTTAGGAAGGCAGTCCTGAAATAAGACTTAGTGTTCACAATAACCAACTACCTATTCCCTCATATTGCTATGTACACATTTCATAAAGTACTTGCCTTATTTATATATGAGCTGTCAGAGTGCTGGTTGTGGTTACAATCATTATTTTTTTAGGAAATCTAAAGCTATCCAGATTCTACTATTACTGTGAGCAGGGAAGAGCATCACAAAAACAGTTGAGATAGAATTTTGTACCAACCCAGAAACATGTGACCTCAATGTAGGCATTCAGCTGATTTATGGGAAATAAAGAAGATAATCTTTCTTGCACTCTTGAATGTGTAGACTGAGATTTATATTTGCTGCATCAGTTTATGCCAAAAAGGAAGGGAAGTCTCCCCTGATAAGCTTGATAGCTAATCTATGTGTACAGTACACAACAAACTATACAAACCATTAAGGACTATGTGAACAGTGAGCGTAGAGTGGGTTAGTGCTGTGCAGTGAAAGAAACAAAAGTACCGACACACCAGGTGAATCTGCTGCCTACTAAGAGACATTCAAAATTATTATAAATACTGTATAGCATGTCAAGTCTCAGCATAAGAAGACAACAAGACAAGGGCCATACAGTCTGTTTAGAAAAAGGGTTAACTTTTAATTAAAAAGTTAAATAAGGCAACCGATCTATAAAATGATTTAAGAATTGTTTGCAGAGAAATGATTAAAGTGCCAGAAATAATTTTTCATATTTGCCTTATAAAATAATTGAAAACTGAAAACAATATTTGCAAATAATGGTCCATGCAACTCCTCTTGAGATGCCTGGAAAAGGAGAAGCTGGTCTCCAAAGGCTGCCAGCCTTTCATCCTTCCTTAAGAAAGTGTACCCTTGCCGACAATTCAGCACCAGCTGCAGGTAAGGTTCATATTTTATCTATTTTTTTCTCTTAATATTTTTAAGCAGAGAAAACAACATGACACTGCCAGGAGGCAGTTGTCATAACAGTGCAGGCCTCCCTGAAAGGGAGATGAGAAGCCTATTCCCTCCAGTTAGTCGTACATGGTCTTTTACAACCTCCCAAAGTAATTCGGATGTACTGGCAAGCTTGATTATAACATTTTCACCAAACTAGCAGAGTTATAAGCAAAAATCTAAAGCCCACATTGAGGAGTGCAAATTGTTGGAGAGGAATTGTGTAGTAGGGAACATCCTCCACAGAGTCACGTGACTTTGTATAACTCACTTCCTTGATTGTGGCAGAACCTGTGACTTCCTTCTAACTACTAAAATATGGCAAAGGTGACAGCAGAGTCACTCCCTTCATTATGTTAAATAATACATGGACTCCTAAGCAGAATAGAATGAAGGATTCTTCTGCTAGCTTGGAAGAAGCAAACAACCACGTTGGGAGTGGGCCTGTGAGAAAGTCACATGGCAAGGAAACTGTGGGTGCCTCTAGGAGTTGGGAGTGGGCCCGGATGGTAGCCAGCAGGAAAGGGAGTCCTCAGTCCTGCATCCCCAAGGAACTTGATTCTATAATCAAACTCTTCAAGTTGGAAGAAGATTCTTAGGCTTAGATAAGAATGCAGCCTGGCCAACACCTTGATTTCAGCCTTGTGAGACCCTTACCAAAGGACCTCGCTATGCCCTTCCTGGATTTATGACCTATGAAAACAGTGAGATAATAAATGGGGATTATTTGAGACTGATAAGTTTGTTGTACTTTGTTATGCAGCAATAGAAAACTAATACAGTAATTAGATCAGCCATTTTCTGTACTTAAATTATGAAATAAGACCCTTGATTTGGAATCTTTGAATTCTTTATTAGATCTACATTCTGGGCCCCCCAAAAAAGTTAATGAGAAGTCTCTCCTAGAAAATGTGAATGGCTAAATATAAAGAAAATAGAAATCTTTTCACATAGGAGTTTTCATAATACTTTGCTGTGTTTTGTCCTCACCTAGAATTTAGGCTTCTCTAAATCTAGATGACAGAGATGAGCATCCCTTCTCAAATCCCATATTTATAACAGGCCCATCATCCTTCATAAAACCTCAAGTTTGAGTACAAAGACAAATCCTGTTACAGAGTCCATAACATGCCATGTTGAACTGGAGCTTTCCATAGAAGAATCCCTTGACAACCTCAGCCCTATAGATATTTTGGGCCAATAATTCTTTGCTGTTGGGGGGTGGGAGTAGCTTTTGTACTGCATGGTATTTAGCAGCATTCCTGGCATTAAACCACTAATTTCTAGTAGCATCTCTCAAGTTAATGGAGTAAGACACCCTCATAGCCTTTGCCAATGTGAATCTGCTAAAGGATTAGTTTTTGAGAGCCGAGTTCCCTGTGCCCAAGGGTTTAGGCCTTCTATTTTGTCTAGCATTTTGGCATTTTTCGTTTCCACAGAGGCAAAGGCTAATTAGGCATACTGATTGTGTCAATGCTGATCCTCTGAACACTCGGGTCATAGGGTTAGAAAAGAGAGCTAGTGGCCTAGCATGACAAGTCCATGCCCCCTTTTATGCACACAGAGTACTATGATTTTTTATCAGAGTTGTCAGGCTTCTGAATTCTACCTCTTCTGGCCATTCCTGACCCAAATTCAGAAGATAAATAACTGGACAGATGAGTAATTTACATCCTCCATCAGGTGACTGGATAGGGAATGTTGCAAGCCTCTGGGAAGTTTTCTCCAAGGAAAATTGCTTGAAGCATAGATGGAACTTCCTGATCAGACCATTCCAAGTCACTGTCTAACCGGTTAAGTGTAGAATAAAGGAAACCAGTACTTATTTGATTGCTGAGTATTTTATACGGGACAGAACTGTCACTGCCCTACACATGAAACTCTAATTATGAAAGAAAAGGGAAACAGAGCCAATGGTGAGCAAAGATTTCTCCAGGTCCATCAATGACCTTCTAAGTGCTCTAGAACTGTTTAAGAATAAAATCCTCTTGAACTACCTAAAAGAGAAATATCTCCTGCTCAGGCATCAATAAAGACCAATGAAAGCTTTTTACACTTCTTTCAAGTTATTTTTGTTATAAAATATATATGTTCATGACAAAAATGCAAATGTTACAAAAATGATTATTGTGAAAGTTACATCCTTTCAACCCTAAAAAGATAGCCACTGTCAGTATTATGGTGCATACTTCTCCAGTTTTTCCTTTTTACATGTATTCAAACATCTATTATTAATAGGATATTTTTATGTATGCATGATGGAAGTACATAGTTTCATGGCACATATGATAATTTAATATAGTCATATAATTTTTAAAGATTGTATCAGTAAATTTGGGATTTTCATCACCTTAAATTTTTATATTTTTTATTGCAGAACCATTCAAATTCTTAGCTTCTAGCTAACAATATATTTTAAAGGCAGTCTACCATGCATACTCTTTTGCAACTTATTTTTAAATATCTATCGTGAGCAAGTTTGTATGTCACTTTAAAAATTTGACCACATTCTTGTTACTGGCTATATAGCTTGACTTTGTATGGATATGCTACAGTTTCTTTACCCAGCCTCCTACTGAATAATATTGCATTATTATATAATAATAATTGCAAATATAATATTTATTATTTTAGAGAATAATAAAAAACTTTTGTCTATTAATCTTTGTACACAATACTTCTATAAGATATTATAGATACCTGCTAAGTAGAAATATAGGCTAAAAGAGTATGAATATTTCTGGTTTTGAAAGATATTGCCAAATGAACCTTCAAAAACCTTGATCAAGTCACATTCTTTATAAAACAGTATATGAAACTACTCAATGCTATAGTATCCGGCCAAACTCGAGCTGGAATAAATAATCTTTCTTCATTATTTGCTGAAAAATTAAATTCAAAACTGTGATCTCATAGTTATCTTACTTTTCATTATGTGTTATTAAGATCGAGCATCTTTTCAAAATTTTATTGACCCTTTGTGTGATTGTGTGTGTGCATATATACATATGCAGTACGTGTGTGTGTGTATATATGTTTCCATTCTGTCCTACTTTTTTTTTTTTTTGAGACAGAATCTCATTATGTTGCCCTCGGTAGGTGCCGAGCTCACAGCAACCTCAAACTCTTGGGCTTAAGCAATTCTCTTACCTTAGCCTCCCAAGGAGCTAGTTCTACAGGTGCCCACCACAACACCCGACTATTTTTTGTTTGTAGTTGTCATTGTTGCTTAGCAGGCCTGAGCCAGGTTCAAGATTACCAATGAATGCCGAGCTTTTCCTGATTTTTTTATACTTACATTTTTATACTTACTTTTTTTATACTTCATCATTCTCTTGCTTAATAATATCAATTCACCATATATTATGCTATTTATTATTTATATGTTTATATATATATTGCATATGTATACAATGAGATCAAAATACTTTTAATTTTGCTTATTATATATTTTGATGCATGTATTTTAAAAGTGTTATATAAGATGGTCATAAAGTTTGTGAGCCGCATCGTCACCCTGTATAATCATATTTGTCAATCTTTGTTTAGTATGAATTTTTTTTCTTAGAATATATTTCATTAATTTCAAAATATTATGGGGATACAAATGTTTTTGGTTACATCTGTAGATTTTATCATGATTGAATCAGGGTTGTAAGTGGACCCTTACCCAGATAATGTCAATTATACCTGTTAGGTAGGTTTTTGACCATCCTCTTCTTGATTTTGACTCCCCTCTACTTGATTTTGACTGAGTTTTACTTACCTCTGTGCACATATATGCTCATTGGTTATTTCCAATTTAATAGAAAATACATGTGGAGTTGGTTTTTCCATTATTTAGACACTTCACTAAGGATAATGCTCTCTAGTTCCATACATATTGTTGCAAAAGACATTAAGTTTGCCTTCTTTATTGCTGACTAGTATTCCATGGTATACAATATACCAAATTTTGTTAGCCCACTCATGAACTGTTGAATTGATGCCACGCCTTTGTACTCAGAATCATGCTTCAGTAAACTTTTGAGTACAGATGCCTTTTTGATAAAATAATTCATTTTCCTTTGGGTAAATTCTCAGTAGTGGGATTGCTAAATTAAATGGTAGATTCCTAACAGTATCAGGGTTCCTTTCTATCTGCATCCACATTAATATATATTTTTAGAAATATTAATAAAATTAATTCTAACTGGAGTAAGGTTATTTCTCATTGTGGTTTTAATTTGCATTTCCCTGATAATGTTGAGCTTTTTTTATATATGCTTATTGATCATTTATGTACCTTCTTTTGAAAAGCTTCTGTTCATGTTTTTGCTCAATTAGTTTTTTAAGTTTATTTCAGATTGTTATGGACGTACAAATGATTAGGTTACATAATTTTCCTTTGTAAGGTCAAAATCTGAGTTGCAATTGTGTCCTTCACCCAGGAAGTAAGCAATATACCCATGCAATGTACTGATTGGATGAAAATTTACTCAACCCCTTGTCCCCTTCCCCCATACTTGCATTTAATTTAGTTTATCTTTTATATGAACATGTAGTCGTTAATCTACTAGTTCCAATTTAGTACTGAGTACATCTAATGCTTTTTTTTTTTCCATTCTCCCAAGTGAAGTGGTGATACTTCACTTGGGAGAATATTCTCCAAATTCATCCAAATTGTTACAAAAGATACAAAATCTCCATATTTTTATGGCCGAATAGTATTACAGGGTATACATATACCACCATTTATTAATCCACTCATGTGTTTGCCAAATTTTTAATGGGGTAGTTTATTTTTTTCCTTGCTGATTTGCTGGAGTTCTTTGTGATTCTGTTCATTAGTCCTTTATCAGATGACTAGCTTGTGAATCTTTTTTCCCATTCCATAGGGTATTTGCTTTTTTCATTATTTTCTTAGATGTGCAGAAACCTGTTAATTTAATAAAGTGTCATTTATTTATTTTTATTGTTGCTATGGTTACAATTGGACTCTTCATAAATTCTTTGGCTGGATTTGATATCGAGAATAGTTTTTCCCACATTTTCTCCTAGAATTCATATGACTTCAGGCCTTACATTTAAGTCTTTTATCCATCCTGAATTAATTTTTATGAGTGTTGAGAGATATGAACCCTGTTTCAATCTTCTGTATGTGGCCATTCAATTTTCCCAGTATAATTTACTGTAAAGATTCCTTTCCCCAGTGTATATTGCTGTCCACCTTGTAAAATAGCAGTTCTTAACCTGTGGGTTGAGACCTACAGGAACTGTATTAAAGGGTTACAGCATAAGGAAGGTTGAGAACCACTGAAGGTAAAAGATCAGAGGGATGTGTGTTAATGGTATTATGTCCAGGTTCTCTGTTCTGTTCCATTGGTCTATGTCTCTATTTTTATGCCAATATCATGCTGTTTCGATTAGTATTGTTTTATACTACAGTTTGAAGCCTGGTAGTTTGATACCTCCAGATTTATCTGTTTTATTTAAGATCACTTTGGCTATTCAGGCTCTTTTCTGGTTCCAAATGAGTATAGAATTATTTTTTCTGGATCTATGAAAAATGATGGTTTTTTGACAGGGATTTTATTGAAATCTGTGAGGCACTTTGGGTATTATGGACATTTTAACAATGATGATTCTACTGATCCACAAACATGATATGATTTTCTATTTGTTTGTGTCATCTAAAATTTCTTTCTACAGCATTTCCTATTTCTCTTTATAAAGATCTTTCACCTCCTGCTAAAGTATATTTCTAGCTATTTCTAGCTATATTATTTTCTTTGTGGCTGTTGAAAATGTTAATGAATCTTTGATTTGACTCTCATCTTGACTGTTATTTGTGTATAGGAATGGTTCTGATTTATTTATATTGATTGTGTAGCCTGAAACTTAGCTAAATTTATCAATTCTAGTACTTGGTGGAGTTTTGGAGTTCTCTAAATATTAGATCATATTGTCATTAAAAAGTGATAGTTTGCCATCTTTTTTTCCTTATTTGCATATCTTTCACTTCTTTCCATTGCCTAATTGCTCTGGCTAGGACTTCTAGCACTACATTGAATAGAAATGGTGATAGCGGGAACCCTTGTCTTGTTCCAGTTATTAGTGGTAATGATTCCAACACTTTTCCATTCACTATGATGTTGGCTGTAGGTTTATCACAAATGGCTTTTAGAATCTTAAAATATGTTCCTGCTATGTCAAATTTGATAAGGGTTTTTATTATGAAAGGGTGCTAAATTCTGTCACACAGAATCCTACCTCAGAAAAGTCTTTTCTTTACCAAGATTATATACTTTTCCTTCCTTTTTAAGTATGTCTATTATTTTTTAAGTTAAATCTTTATTCCCACTAGAATTTTTAAGGGCTATCATATATTTGAACATTGTTTCTTTTTATATGACTATCTGATTGTCCCACCATAGTCCATTGCATGTCAGTCTTTTTTTTTTAGTGATTTAATATAGGATATAAAAAGTTTCATAAATATAATAATTTGTTTCTGAAATGTTCCCCTGTTTTATTTATTTATTTATTTATTTATTATTTATTATTTATTATTTATTTATTTTTTTTGAGACAGAGACTCAAGCTGTCGCCCAGGGTAGAGTGCTGTTGCATCACAGCTCAGAGCAACCTCCAATTCTTGGGCTCAAGCGAGTCTCCTGCCTTCGCCTCCCACGTCGCTGGGACTACAGGTGCCCGCCACAATACCCGGCCATTTTTTGGTTGCAGCCATCATTGTTGTTTGCAGGCCCGGGCTAGATTCGAACCCTCCTTCTCAGGTGTACGTGGCTGGTGCCTTAGCCCATTGAGCCACAGGCGCCGAACCTGTTCCCCTGTTTTATTTGTTAGCTTTTGTATTAATGCTACATTGTTTAAATTACTTTCACTTTCACATGTATTTTATAAGGCCAATTGTCCTCAATTCAAAAAAACTGATAATTCTTATATATTTGTTCTTGCATATGATCTTTTGAAAAAAACTAAAGTTTTAAAATATCTGTTACTGTTTTTATTGGAATTTCACTGAATTTATAAATTACTTTGGAGCAAAATAAATAGTTTTAACATTGAGACTCTCAATCCAGTACCACGGTATATTCACAATAATCAGGCTGTCTTGATAAATTCAACATAGTTTTACAAATCTCTTCTTAAAGTTCCCACACACGCATTGTTAAGCTTATTTATTATTTATTAAACTTTTGAGTTTAGGTGATTATTAAAAATGGAATTATAAAATACATTTTAAATTTACCATTACTGGAATATGGAAAAATGTATTATTTGGTTCCCTTCTATCATGACTAGCTGATTAATTCTGGAATAAAACTAAGACCGATTGATATTTAGTCCTTTAAATATGTGTTAGTTATAAAATGCAAATTTAAAACATAATTAATTATAAAATGTAGTTAACCAGCTTTCTCAAGCCCCTTGTTAACTGAGGCTTAATCAATGGAATAGGGTTTTTTTTAACAAGATAAGTTTGTAGTTTAAAATTTAATAAATACAACTGGATTGCATGTTGAAGGACTGTGGGAACCATGAGAAAATATTGGCATTATTAGGAGAATATTGATGCAGTGAGTTTTCAACCATTTATCATCATCATGAACCAGGGCATGACATACAATATAGCAGTCCCAGAAGAAATGATTGCTGCAATTTAATGGTGATCATGTTCGATCATGTTACAAAGATGTTATCGTTGGATGACAATGAACCCAATATGATAGCATTTCTTTATCCCTGCAACTTCTTGGAGTCTATCTTAACCATGTAAATCTTTGTATACGTTCTAATTTCTTAGCTTATCAAAGAGAATTATGCAGATGTTATAGTTATCTCTTCTAAGGACTTTTAATTTGTACTATGTATTAATGCATTTAATCCCCACAACAACTCTGGGTACTCATTTCACTGTACTCATTTTACAGATGAAGAAACTGAGGCTACGTGAGTTTCTGAAATATTTAGGCACTCTCTCTGAGTTTGCACAGCTAGAAATAAGAGACTGAAATTTTCTCGAGAGTACTCTGGCTCCACGGTCTGCTTATAGCATCTAGCTACATCCTTTTTCCACTACAAAATAAATATTTTGTTCTTATTGAAAAAAAAATAAAGATGAATTCATGTATTAAGAATTTGCTTCTAACGACTTTTGACTATCAATATTTTCCCCATGAATATTAAAGTACAATAGAAGGATTTAGATTTACATAATCTTAGACTATCTCCTAATACACAAAAGAAATTAAGATCTATAGAGGGAATATAATTTTCCAAGGTGACACTGGTGGTTAGTGGCAACAGATTAAGGATTCAAGAGTCATGTCTAAGTCTACTTTTACTATAGCCATTGAAGGAGCTCAGGAACTTTCACCCCCAAATATGACTCCTTTGTAGAAAGAATAGTTTGAAATAATGGCACTTAGAGATTAACAGGCCCTTAGAAGAGGCCTTCGCTTTATCTGCATAAACCACACTAACCTGATCAGAAGATCAAAGGGAGCAACTGACTTTCTTTCCTCTCCTCATTAGCTCAATATATTGCAGGAAAGAAAACCAAGTAATCATTCAGACCTGGCTTAAATTATTTTAAACACAATATCTATTTCTCATCAATTTGCAAAGAGAATCATAAGTCAATTTGTCTCCCACATCCATTTGTCTTCCCTAGTACCCTTTGTCATCCCAAACAGAATTACCTGTGGGGCACATTTCTCCTCCCCTCCAATAAAGACAGATATAAAAATTTCTGAGCTGCATTGGGAAATTGGGTAACCACTATGTGATTCTCCCCATGTATATATTAAATACAGTTTTCTCTTATTAATCTGCCTTAATTGTAAATTCAATTTTCAGTGAACTTTCGAGGGAAAGAGCAAGTTTCCCCTGACTCTTATACAACTTGTACACACACAATTTTATTCTTAAAATCTCAAAGAACAGGAACCACACTACCTTTTGGCTAAGCCAGGATATGGGTGGTAAATTGTGCCTTCCATGACATATAAAGCTGATGCTAGGAATCAGTCCATCTCTAAAAGTAAAATGTGTTCTTCTAAGTAGCATCAAGCTCAGAAACAAAAAAGTCAATCCACAAAAGCTAAACATCTGTTTGTACTTGGCTGTCTTCCAGTAAGTGAACACTTGTTTCAATTGAGCCTTTGTGTTTTTCTTGCAAATGATAAACCTTTGAAAAATGTGAACATTTGTTCCCTTCATTATTGTGGTGAAACAAAGGTTTGGAGGGGACAGAAGAGAAATGCAAACATCTCCCACAGGCCAGCTGGTAGAATTATTGGCAAAAGAGCACATGCAGGACTAAGGAAAAAAAAAAAAAACTTGCATGTGCATTTCCAGGAATTTGTTTGTAATAGAAATTAGCCTAACCAAAAGTTTTTGAGAACCATCACTCAACATAGTCTGTAATATGGTGCTAGTGAGGCAGACTATTCCCTATTATTGATCTAATGCAAAGTAGCTGTCTCAGTTAAAATACTAATAGTTAATATGGCAAGATGCCCATCACCATGTAAATCAACCTCCCCTTGCATGTTCACAAATATACTGGATTTTCTAGCCACTGAATATATAAGTGAGTGGGTGTTTACTGTCTTGGAATGTTTTGAACAAAACAAGCAAAGATTAAAATTAGGACCCAAGTGATGTCTCTGTTTGGAATGCAAAGAATTTTACATCACTTTGTTCTCTTCATGTAATTAAACATAAGCCAGATGTACATGGCATAATGTAAAATCAAGGCCTTAAGTTTTAGTTTCAGAAATAGCCTCAGGTTGGCAAAAAGAATAAATGAGAATTTTTGTAAAATGTTTTGTTCTCAGCAAACTACATTCTCTAACTCACAGAATTCAAGTATATGTTTAACCCAAAAGCAATAAAATGATTTATTGTTTAATATCTTATGATAGAATGATAATTCTCTATGAGATTGCTGAATAGATGACAGTATGTCTAGTATATATTTTTTCATAAATTAAAATTGCTATTGAATTTTTAAATGTGAAAATTATGAATTGTGATAACATAAACACAAGCATGAAAAACAAACTGTGCCTTAGGATACCAGAGTGCTATCATTTTAAAAGGTACTTTTTCAAAAAGAATCTTTTTAATTTGGATTCATTAGCATGCCTATGGTTGTATTAAACCTAGTCAGGTACCAAGATCACTATTTTCAAATATGCTATAAGAAGAAATATATTCAGGGACCTGATAAAAATTAAACAGGTCTTTATTTCTTTCCCCTTCTTTTATGCATGGTCTCTGTCATCAGAATCATCTTTTAGTCCAAAATGCTTCCACATAATTTGTGATGTTTTCATGTCACTTACAAATAGCCCCATTAAAGTCCATAGCGATAGACACACATATAAAACAGAATTGTGAAATAGTTTAAATCATTATTGAAAATTCTTTCAGTTCATGTCAAATAGTTTTATTATACTTAATTATGAATTTAACATTGAAAAATAATAGGGTTTTTGGAAAACAAATAAAATCAGAATGAAATTGCAGGATGGTTTTATATAAGAAAATTATTTTATATAGCATCAGAGAGCTTTTATTTTCATCCTTACTATGGTTCTAGAATATAAACCATAATCCAAGTCCATATTTTACTAGTGAAACCACAGAAAACTATAAATTACCTCAACCATGTACATGTATTCACAAACAGACACACACATACAACTCCTTTACAAAGCACAGAATGCTATGGGGTGAAAATACGTGTTTTGGCATTCACTAGATATGGTATTAGGAAATAGACTTTACTTGTCTATACCTCGTTTCTACCTTGTAAAACAATAAGGAAAATATCTTTAATGGTGTAGTTATAATAATGAAAGAAAATAATGTGGATGTTCACTACATAAACTACAAAATACTATATAAATGTTAAGATTTTTAGCATTGCTGCCTTTGCATTCTAAAATTATATATAGAGAGAATCAATTAAAAGTGTTTCTGGAATTAATCTATACATTTCATAGGACATAATTTTACTAAGTAACTATGATGGAGTTTCCCAAATCATGATGTGGTCTCTTGATTCTATAATAGTTAATAACTTTGTTTATACTGTGAGAGAGATTTGAGTTAAAACAGTCACAGCCCTGAAAATTCCAGTTGATAAAATGAGGGAAGGGAAAAATTACACATTTAAAAGTATTAAAAAGCGTGTATAATTACAGAGTTAGAGATTTCAGGAAGTAAACAATATGTGTAATTCTAACACATTTGAAAAATTTAGTCAAATGGACAATTTGAAGAAAATAAAATAAGCCAAATTAAAAAGAGGTAACAAACCCAAGTACACTAATAGCTGTGGAATAAATTGGAAAATAAATGTTAAAAAAACTATTTTAGGGCAGTGCCTGTGGCTCACAGAGTAGGGCACTGGCCCCGTATACCAGAGGTGGTGGGTTCAAACCTGGCCCCGGACAAAACCTGCAAAAAAAAAAAAAAGAAAGAAAGAAAGAAAAAACTATTTTAGTCATTCCTGATTTCCCTCTTTCTCTCACAATTTTCACTCAGTCTATAAAGAAATGTTGTTATCTCTATCTTCAAAGTATATCCAAATACCTGACCAGCTCTCTCAATCTCTATTGCAGCCACTCACATCAAAGCAATCATTATATCTAGCTTGCAGTTTTCCCTAATAACCTCCTAATTGGTCTCCCTGCTACATCCTTTCTCCTCTTTAGCCTATTTGCAACACAGTACCTGGAGAGATTTTTTTGAAAACTGTCAGTCAAGATGGTATAACAAGAATCGGATCGGTCCTCCTGCTTTATGCAATAGGAAACTAAATAAATAAGTAAACAAATTTTCAGACATTGGATAACAGAAAGTACAGAAATATGGTCTCTGACAGAAGGACAACAAGCAAGGTAAGCACTTGTTATACTTCACCAGTTTATTTCCTGGAAGAAGTTTCTAGGCCACATCTCACGTAGGGGGAACTCATTCAAAGCCTTGTAGTCTTCCCAAACTACGAAGACATAAATAGGAATGAGGAAAGAAAGTTTGAAAGGGGTGAAATTTGTAGGACATATTACTAGAGAATAGGGAGCCACATGAAGTGAATGAATTTCGGAGATCTGCAGAGGGAAATCCTCAGGTCTTTGGATGAGTACTTATCTATGCATGCCTGCCTAAAATTACCTGAGGTCTTGAAAAGAGAAATCACAAGGGAGTAGGCAGAACAATTACTAAAGTTCCCACAGATCTATAATTAGCCCTTACTTCTACAAGGTTTCATAATATGTGGGTCATAGGAATGAATCTTTAGAATGGTATAACATTAGTATAGCAAGGGTGGATTAGTTCTAGAAGATAGGTTGCTATAAATTACACCTAACAAAGATAAAATCAAGTCTCGAAAGGTTTTAATTAATTCCAAGTAACTAAACTGCAAGCCAGAGCAAAATCCCACACTATTTTTAAAATACAATAAACTATAGTACCCAAAGGGATAAATTTCTCTTGCATGCCAAAAAAAAGAAGGAACATATGACCCATCACTTACAGCAAGGAGAGAAAACAAAAATCAATCAATACACACAAATACAGAAATAACAAAGAAGATAGAACAAATATCCAGGGATGTTAAAGCAGCCATTAATATATTATATAGAATACATATGCTTCTCTTTAATTTTTTTATTAAATCATAACTGTGTACATTGATGCATTGATGAGGTTCAGTGTACTGATTTGATATACAATGTGAAATGCTTACATTGACCTGATTAACACATCCAACACCTCACATATTTATTGTGGTAAGATAATTATACTCTTTTCTTAATAGTCTTGAAATGTACCATTGCATTATACACATTAGGTAAGGACCCCTAAATATCCTCCCTCCTCCTGGTTTTCCCCCACCCCTCCCCTCTCTCTCCTCTTCCCTCCTACTTTCTGGACTATAGTTATGTTTTACCATTCATACGAATGTGTACGTGATTATATATTGATTTCATAGTAGTACTGAGTACATTGGATACTTTTTATTCCATTCTCGAGATACTTTACTAAGAAGAATATGTTCTAGCTCCAACCAGATAAACATAAAAGATGTAAAGTCTCCATCTTTCTTATGGCTACATGGTACTCCATGGTCTACATACACCAAATTTGTTCATCTATTCATGGGTCGATGGGCACTTGGGCTGTTTCCATGTCTTGGTAATTATGAATTGGGGTACAATAAACATTCTAGTTCAAATGTTTTTGTTATAAAATGATTTTTTATCATTTGGGTATATACATAGTAGAAGAATTTCAGGATCGAACAGTATGTCTCCTTTTAGTTCCTTGAGTATTCTCCAAACTTCTTTCCAAAAAGGTCATATTAGCTCGCATTCCCACCAGGAGTGTAGAAGTGTTCCCTTGTCTTCACATTCACGCCAACATCTGTAGCTTTGGGATTTTTTTATGTGGGCTGATCTTACTAGAGTTAATGATATCTCGAGGTGGTTTTGATTTGCATTTCTCTGATGATTAAAAATAATGAGCATTTTTTCATGTGTTTGTAGGCCATGTGCCTGTCTTCTTGAAAGAAGTTTCTATTCAAGTCTCTTGCCTACATAGAAACAAGACATCAAAAAAATTATACACCATGATCAAGTTGGTTTTATTCTAGGGTTACAAGGTTGTTTCAACATACATAAATATATAAATATAACACATCACATAAATGAAATAAAAAACAAAGACCATATGATTCCCTCAATTGATGCAGAAAAAGTTTTTTATAATATCCAGCATCCTTTCATGATCAGAACACTTAAGAAAATAGGCTTAGATGGGTCATTTCTTAAACTGATAGAGGCCATCTACAAGAAACCCACAGCCAATATCATGTTGAATGGAGAAAAATGGAAAACATTGCCACTCAGACCAGGAACTATGCAAGGATGCCCACTGTCTCCACTGCTATTCAACATCGTGATGGAAGTCTTAGCTATAGCAATCAGGCAAGAGAAGGCAATCAATGGTATACAAATAGGGACAGAGGAGATCAAACTCTCACTCTTCACAAATGATATGATCCTGTACTTGCAAAATCCCATTGATTCAACTACAAAACTCTTAGAAGTGATCAAGGAATACAGCAGCTTCTCAGGATACAAAATCAATACTTACAGTTAAGTAGCTTTTATATATGCCAACAATAGTCAAGCTAAAAAAATAGTCAAAGACTCTATTCCTTTTACTGTAGTACCAAAGAAGATGAAATATCTGAGACTATACCAAACAAAGTAAAGATCTCTATAAAGAGAATTATGAAACTCTGAGAAAAGAGATAGCTAAAGATAGTAAGAATGGAAAAAACATATCATGCTTATGGCTGGGAATAATCAACATTGTTAAAATGTCTATACTATCCAAAGCAATCTGCAGATTTAATGCAATCCCTTTATAGCATCACTGTCATACTTTAAAGAGCTTGAAAAAATAGTGTTTCACTTTATATGGAATCAGAACAAAACTCAAATAACCAATACATTACTCAGAAATTTTAAAAAATCAGGAGGAATCCCATTACCAGACTTCAGACTATACTTTAAATCTATTGTGCTCAAAACAGCACGGTACTGGCACAAAAACAGAGAGGTAAATTTATGGAACAGAATAGAGAACCGAGAGATGAACCCAGCTGCTTATCATCGTTTGATCTTTGATAAGCTTATCTTAAACAGTCAGTGGGGGAAAGACTCCCTATTTAACAAATGTTGCTGGGTAAACTGGCTGATGACCTGTAGAAGACTGAAAGTGGACCTCCACTTTTTATCATTAACAAAAATTGCTCTCACTGGATAAAAGATTTAAACTTAAGATAGAAGAGAATGTAGGGAAAACACTTGAAGAAATCGGCCTGGGAGAATATTTTATGAGGAGGACCCCCGGCAATTGAAGCAACACCAAAAACGTATTACTGGGATCTTATTAAACTAAAAACCTTCTGCCAGGCCAAGAGCACAGTAAATAAAACAACCAGATAACCTTCAGAATGGGAGAAGATTTTTGCAGGTTATGCTTCCAACAATGGTCTGATATTTAGAATCCACAGAGAACTCAAACTAATCAATAAGAAAAGAATGCATATGTTTCATGTGTTTTATAAGAGAGACAAATACATAAGCTTGGTGAGGAAAAAAATGACAAATCAAACTTGTGGAGATAAAAAATGAAATGACTGAAATGAAAAGTAGACTGGATGTAACTATAAGTAAGTTGGCCTTTGAAGAAAAAGAATCAGTGACCTTATTAAATATAGCAAAAAAAATTCCAAATTGAAGCACATTAAAGAAATGAATGAACCATTAATTTTAGCAGAGCAACTGTAAGCTGCGGCACAATATCAAGCTATAATAATGGCTGGAAATTTTACAAAGTTCAGGAAAGCTTGCAGTTCTAAGAAGTTTAATAAATTCTAAGGAAAAGAAACTTACATTTTTATGCCTTGCCCACAAGAGTTAGAAAATACATAGCACAAAATAGATGCCAATTAATATTTCTTGCACGAATGAGGTAATTTCTGTTTATAAACACTTCTAGAGTATGTAAGATAAATTTTCCTAGCCCTACTAAAATAATTGACATCTTTGCACATCTCTAATACATCCGCCTGTTATATATAATCAAATCACATTTAAATATCACATGTCAAAATTCTAAACTTATTACCACTAAAATATTCTTGAACATAAATCTAAGGTTGAGTTTTCTGAATTGTTGCTGGGGTTTCTGAAATTAGTTGTCTAATCCAATTAGATTTGAACATGCTCTTGACTATTTCTAGTAATGAAGAAAACACTGATAGTGTATGGTGTGAAAAGTTTATAGAGACGTGAAAATATCATTATTGGATACTCCTAATCAACCACTGAATCTGTATATAATACCTTCCAACAGTTTTTTAAAAACTAATCAATATAACACCATTGGTTAGTTGCTCCTAATGCTGTTAGCAAGGTGATGAAAGAAAAGGATGAGCTCAAGAATTTGAAATCTCAGCTCAAAAGTTTTCTCTCTATGCTGTGAAGAAAAACCCTTATCTCCTGTAGCTGCTAAAAATCAAGCACAGAATCTTGTCCTATGACTGACTGAATTATAACCTAGTTTAGCCCCCAGCCTGTCAAGATGTCTACTGCTAAAGTGAGAGAGTTGATTCAGAAAGAATGTTGGGATAAGGATGTATGGGAAGACACTGATGAAGCTGGAGATGTTGAGCCCCTACATTTTGACCAGTCTTTGTAGTTGGAGGTGACCTTCCCACCTGAACAGCAGCAGCAACCTCTCATCCAGATGTATCAGTTTCTCTACTTCCATCTGAAGGAATTAACAATACATCAAGCCTCTTCTGAGGCAATTGCCATGCAAGATGATGCTCAGAACCCACCCCCACTGCTCATCTGGCTTTTAAACTCCAATACCAACAGGCCCTAAAAGTGAGATACAAAGTGTGACCTGTGAAGAGGTGTGCTACAATCCCAAAGAAATGACTTGAGTTTTCTAATTTATACAGGCAAAAAATATAAAATATCATGTGTGGGAATGGATATTAAAGATGTGCAATAATGGCGGAAGGAACAGAAAGTTGGATCCGGCCAAGTTTATTGGCATGGATTTTCAAAGCAAATATTCTGCATTTATTGTTGCATCTCAGACAAGCTCAAATAATTTGGTTGGTTAGTTAGCTGAAATATGAACCACAAGATGTTCCACTGTTAGTGAACTGGAAATGTTTGATGTGTACCAATTTAATGAACAGTGAGAGATTCTCCAAAGAAAATTGATTCCAGAATATGCAGAGGATTTGCATATCTGGGATATGTGAGCCATGGGGATTATAGGCATATCAAAAGAGGTTGAGCTGAGGAGAAGATTGTTAAAGGCAAAAGGAAGAGTATATGTAAGTTGCTCAGAGACAAAGTGAACATTGTGGATAGGGGCTTACCCCAGGAGTTGAAGTCAGTTCATTAGGGAAGATAGTGTGTCAGGCAAGTATTTTTATATATCTGGCTAGCTGTCCTTCTGACTCACAGAGCAAGCTGCAGTTTGAGAAGTCCTTGGCATTTTGTTACGAACATGTATGCATACGGGCTATGATGGTGAATTTTATGTAGCAGCTTGAGTGGACCACAGGGTGAGCAGATTAAACATTGTTTCTGACTATGTCCACAAGGTTGTTTCTGGATTAGATTAGCGTCTAAATCAGTGGACTCAATAAAGCAGGTTGTCCTCTCCACTATGAGTGGATATCATCTAATCCACGGAGGTCTTAAATAGAACAAAAAGTGAAGGAAGGAAGAATTGTCCCCTTTTATCCTGTCTCACTACTTGAGTTAGGATATCTCATCTTCACTTGACCTAGGACATCTCATCTTCTACAGACCTTGGACTAGGATTTATATTATTAGTTTCTCTGATTCTCAGGCCTTCAGATATGGACTGAATTACACTACTGACATTCCTGGGATACTAGTTTACAGATGACATATGGTGGGACTTCTCAATCTATGTCATAATCCCATGAGCCAATTACTTATACTAAATCATTTCTTTCCATCTATCTGTCTATCATCCTCTATCTATAACCTATTAATATTATTTGTCTGGAAGATGCTAACTAATAGGAAAACAATACTTATTATGGGGCCAAGCTTTCTCCAGACTTTGTCTATTACTACCACTAACTCCTTCACTCACTGTGCCTCAAATTTTTTTAATTTTTATTAAATCATAATTGTGTGCATTAGTGCAATCATGGGGCACAAGGTGCTGACTTCATATACAAACTGAAATATTTTCATCGAACTGTTTAACTTAGCCTTCATTCCATTTTCTTAATCACTCTATGATGACATTTGTATTCTGCATTTAGTAAGTTTCACCTGTTGGGGGGCCCTCCTGAGCTCACAGAGCACCGGAGCGAGTTATACTAGAGCTCCCAGCAGACCCCTGCTATCTAGTTGCCAGAGACTTTTCAACTGTTCCATTCAAGGCTGGTGCTGGCTGGGAAAATTGATTGGGACCTCTTCAACTATGCCCAAAATTGTTTAAATCTCTTTATTTAGCTCTCATCTCAGGTCTTCCTTGACCACTTTATCTAATGTAACATTCCTTGCCCTGACTTTCTGTTTCTCTATTTGCATCAGTCTTTTTTATATCTCCTATAAGCTATCCAGTATTTTTAAAATATATTCATCATTTATTTATTGTATATGTTCTTTTCTAGAGTTTAAGTTCCACTAGTTCAGGTGCTTCTTTTTGTTCACTTGCCTATCTTTAAGACCAAGAAATGTTTGTGGCACATGAATATGGATGAATAATTGAAGAGTGATTGAATTAATGAGTAAATATATCCAAAAGGTGGAAGTAATGCACAATTGTATTTATCTCCAGGTAGATGGAATTGTAGCTCATTTTTGTTACTTCCTTTTGCTTATCTTCATCTTGTGCTTTTTAGTTAATGAGAGAATATTGATTTTTGCAACAAGAAAAATGTAATTAAAATGATTTTCCATTAAAAATTTGTACAATCAATACTCTCCAGTGGGTAAAGTAGTGGAGTTCAAAGGTCAATGCATTGGAAACCTATTCATGAATCAATTTTTCTGTACTTCTAGAAGCTGTCACTTCAGTAAAAGGGACGCATGGTGATTGGACAACTGACAAAGATAATGAGTAGAAAAATTAATAATGGTACATCCAATTTTTTTAAAGACCATGCAGATGTCCATAATAACTAAAATGGAGGAAGGGTACAACTTAATGAGCCTGGATAAATAAGCCCAGATAAATTGCTTATGAATAATATTTTGTGATGAATTCGTTAGCAGTTTCATTAAGATATTTACTATCATGTTACATTATGGAGGTTGGATGAATATGCTGTTTGAATCCACAGTAGGCTAATAATCAATACACAGTCTTAATAAAGCAATATTTATTGTGCTTTCAACTGATTATGTATGATGTCTTTCCCTTTGTTATTTAGATTGTCAAGTATTTGCTTTATGATAAGATTAGGACTTATGCTTTTTTCAGTATATTTTAATCCAATTGTTGTTATTTATCATTTTCAATCTACAAAGCATTCTGTTGGGTGCTGTGGAGGAAAGTAAGGTGAATAAAAGACTGAGTTGACTCTCCAGAATTAACACATTTGTAAAATAAGTGACAATGTGCACAATTAAGCATCAAACAAGACCAACAGTTCTGTTATATTAAAGAGACAATGGCTCTGGAACATAAAGGAAGAGATAAATTTCAGGTTGGTGACTGGGGAGGGGTATCATATAACCTTCACAGGATGAGAATTTTAGTTGGGGCTTAAAGACAAGGAAGTTTCTCATAGGCAGGTAGGAACTAGGAGTAGTGAAAGACTCCTCACAATTAATAGATGGAACAAGGCCAAGAATTGGAAGAGTTCAGTAATGGAAAATGGAATGCAATGGATAAACGAAGGTTTCAGTGGAGGAGTAGAGTGAGAGATAAACCCTGGGCAATGGTGTACTGGTAAATTAACATGCAGCTCCCGAGAAAGGCCTCTTTTGTAAATGTTTCCAGTTTCTGTGGTATAAATATTTTCACCATGGCCATTTTCATGTTAATAACATATGTCGCTGAATGCAGAATTGGGAAGAAATGCTAATAATGGGATCTCACAAGCTAGTATGAGACAGGTCCTGCATGGCTCAAATTATGCAGAGAGTTATGGGAGATGAGAAGTCACTGAAGGACTTTGAACCAGGAAAATGGTATGATCAAAAATATTTATATGACAATAATTGGCAGCAAGTTTCTTCAAGAACAGGATTGGGATGCCAAGGAAAGAACAGCAGGCTTTTTTAAAAGTCCCACTGAGAGACAGTAAAGGTCTGATTCAAAGAGGACACAAGACAAAAAAAGATCCATACCAGAAAGTGTAGATGACTGACTGAACTTGGGGATTAGTAGGAAAACCTAAGCCAGGTTTCTACCTTAGGTGCCTGGATGGATGGTAGTGCTTTTTGTCATTATAAAAACAGAAGGGGACTAAATGCTGTCTAGGTATGGTGACAATGACAAGTAGGAAAGGAAAGATAATTTTCATGTTCTCAATTTAGAAACTATTAAATGTCATTAAAATTCACTGAATGCATTCATATGTAAAGCCTTCAAAATTATGATTCTTCTGCCAAAATGTTGTTGTCATATTTAATAACTTCATAATATTCAATATAGATGCACTAAAATTTACTTAACCATTTTTTCTGGTTTGAAATTTCAATTATATGCATTCTTGCACTGTTATAAATAATTCTGCAGTAAACAGAGTTAGACATAGACATTGTAGTTTATTCCTTTAGTTTACATTTCTAGTAATAGAATCACTGGGTCAAAGGGCATGCATATTTTATGTCTTAATTAATATTGCCAATTTAATCCTCAAAAGACATATACCAATTTATACTGCCACCGGGAAAATTATGCCAGCTTAACTAAATTCTTGCCAACATTAAGATCATTTTGTTTTTACTCAGATAGTAGTAATAAAATAATGGCTAAGTTGATTTTTCAATTTATTTACAAAAAAAATAAATAGGAGCATGGTAATTTTTTATTTTTTTTGAGACAGAGTCTCACTATGTTGCCCTGTGTAGAGCATTGTGGCATCACAGCTCATAGCAACCTCAAACTCTTGGTTTCAAATGTTCCTCTTGCCTCAGCCTCCCAAGTAGCTGGGACTATAGGCACCCGCCACAATGCCTGGCTATTTTTCAGAGATGGGGGTCTCAATCTGGCTCAGGCTGGTCTCAAACCTGTGAATGCAGGCGATCCACATGCCTCGGCCTCCCAAGTACTGGGTTACAGGCATGAGCCGCTGCACCCGACCCCAAGCTTGGTGATTTTAATCAGTGCTTATTTGTAAGAATGCATTTCCAAATTATTTTGGTGAGACTTCAAGTCTCATGCTTTTGTTCACATTTAAGCTGCCATTTTCTTACTACTACTAACTCATCATCAGTATATTTTGTTTGTAACATTGCTCCCTCAAATAATCTTTTTAATTTGTTTGCTTATTTACTTTCAGTTTCCGGTTATAGAATGTTAGCTTCCATGTGAATAGAAACCTTGTCTTTTCTTTTCTCACTATTTCATTTCTAGTGCTAGGACCAATTCCTGACAACACAGTAGGCACTCAATATATATTTGTTAAAGAAATTATGAAACAGGGGCAGCACCTGTGGCTCAAAGGAGTAGGGTGCTAGCCCCATATGCCGGAGGTGGTGAGTTCAAACCCAGCCCCGCCAGAAACTGAAAAAAAAAAAAAAATGATGAAATGACAGTCTAAATTTGGCATGTCAGGTAATAATTTCATCAACCAATTCCTATGTGAACTACACTTTAGCTTGAAATAGTTAATGTTTTCTTTAAAACTTCATTACTCTTAGTGAGTCTTGTAGATACTAAGAGAAATAAAATCAATGTGTCTGTATCTTATTCAATCTCATTTCTTATATTATTAGTGAGTTGATACAGATGTTGGCTAAAAAAAATGTGAGTTGCAGGGACATGGATGTGACTTTTCTAATTAATCTCCATGTCCTCTTCCTAATACCTAAGGCAATATCACAGACACTGGAGGGTCAAAATTATTAATTTATACCAACTGCTGATAATCTGGCTAACACAAAAGAATGTCACTTCTAGAAAGCACTATAGTATTCTATTTTAATAGAAATACAAGATTATTTCAGAATTAAGTTCAGAATTAAGGCTAATTTCAGCATCTGAGCTTTATGTGCGTGCATTTGAAATTTTTTCTTACAAAAAACACATATCTTGTACCACACAGATACATTTTCTTGGATAAGATAAATCACAAGCAGAAACAAACATTAATAATATATCACAGCATTAGCCAGGCATTGTGGCAGGTGCCTGTAGTCCCAGCTACTTGTGAGGCTGAAGCAAGAGAATCACTTAAGCCCAAGAGTTTGAGGTTGCTGTGAGCTGTGATGCCACCGCACTCTACCCAGGGCTACAAATTGAGACTTTGTCTCAAAAAAAAAAATATATATATATATATACACACACACACGTGTGTGTGTGCACATAAATGTACATATGCACACACGTTTACATACAAATCCATACATATGCATATATAGCCACAGTAATTAATATATTCATTTATTTACTTGTTTAGGTTTTAAACGTGTATCTAACATCTGCTATTTAATTAAGCACTTTGCTCATGTGTTGCTCAACATAGTCAACCAATTAAAAACATTTCTGCACGTTCTTTACAATTGCTGTTAAAGTACTTATTTAACATCTTCGATAATAAATCCTTTCAAACAAATTTCCTCTTAGAAATGAAGATTAGGGAACAGTTGATGTCTCCCACCTACAAGTCAGTGGTTATATTCATGATTCCCACTTGTACAAAATTTTACATTTCACAAGGTGCTTTTTCCACATTTGATCATTTATTCCTCACAGCAACAGTCTGTTGCAGTGTATAAAAAGTCTCTAGATACTAAAGATTGGGAAAGGTAGGGGGAAGGAACGGAAAAGAAACAACTTGTTAAAAGACACAGAATTATAGCTGGATAGGAGGAATAAGTGTGTTCTAAACTACCGTAGGGTGATTATACTTAACAATAATATATGTTTTCTATTTTTTTTTTTTTTTTAGACAGAGTCATACTCTGTTGCCCTGGGGTTGAGTACTGTAGTGTTATCATAGCTCACAGCAACTTCAAACTCCTGGGCTCAAGCCATCCTCCTGCCTGAGCCTCCTGAGAAGCTGAGATTACAGGCACCCCTTACAATGCCCAGCTAGTTTTTCTGTTTTTTGTAGAGATAAGGTCTCACTCTTGTTTGGGCTACTCAAACAATCTGCCTGAATTGGTGTCCCAGAGTGCTATGATTATAGGTGTGAGTCACAGCACCCAGCCTATTATATGGTTTCAACAACTGGGAAAAGGATATTGAATATTTCAAACACAAAAAGTACATAAATGTTTGAGATGACAGATATGCTAATAACTCTCATCTGATCTCTATATGCTATATGTGTCAAAACATTACAATGTACCCCTTAAGTATGTATAATTATTTGTCAATTTAAAAAAATAAAAATTGAGCTAGGATGCAGTCCCACCAACAGTATAAAAGTGTTCCCTTCTCTCTACATCCATGCTGGCATCTGTAGCTTTGAGATTTGGGGATGTAGACTAGTCTCACTGGGGTCAGATGCTATCTCAGGGTGATTTGGATTTGCATTTCTTTGACGATCTGGGATGATGACCATTTTTTTCAAATGTTTTTTAGCCATTCCATTCGTCTGTCTTTATCCCTCAAAGAATTCAAATTAGACCTCCCATTTGATCCTGCAATCCCATTATTGGGTATCTACCTAGAAGAAAAAAATCATTTTATCATAAAGGCATTTACACTAGACTATTTATTGAGCTCAATTTACAATTGCCAAAATGTGAACACAATCTAAATGTCCACCAACCCAGGAATGGATTCACAAGCTGTGGTGTATGTATACCATGGAATACTATTCAGCCATTAAAAAAGATGGAGTCTTACATCTTTTGTATTAACCTGGATAGAGTTGGAACACATTCTTCTCAGTAAAGTATCACAAGAATGGAGAACCAAGTATTCTATGTACTCAATTCTAGTTTGAAGTCAGTAGATGATGTAATACATACCCACATAAGTGAAAAATTCAAATCAATTCAAGATGAGGAGTGAGGGAACAAAGGAGCAGGGAGAGGGGAGGAGAGAAGGGGATAGAGGGTTATAGCATTTGGCACAGCTCTTGGGTCTGGGACACAACTATAAGAAAGACTTACCTAACATTTGTTACCTAGCAAATGCAAACAGTGTAACTTAAGTAATGTACCCTTAATGAACCTGAAACAATAAAAAAAAGTAAAAACAAAGTAGGGCCGCTATTATCATCTAATCTCTTGATGCAGATATTAAGCCAAGGTTGTCGGTTGAGTAGCTTCAGATCATTCAATAAGTAAGGAACAGAGTTAGATTTTTAGACTGTAGATTTTCTGATTCATTAAAGACTTCTCTACTTTTCAATAATCAGGTAGTGAGAACAATATTATTTTCTTTCTATTTTCAAGTCTTAAAAGGTACATAATTTGATGTAATACTAAAATAATTACCTCAATTTTGGTAATCTTACCTTCCCTTTTCTTAACCATTTTTAATCATTCTTTCTAGAAACTTTTTATGTACAAGTTAATGATTTATAGAATAAAATGTCATGTAAGATATTGACAATTATCACCCTTCCCTAATCTATTCCAGACCTCTACCCCACCGACTCTGGTAACACTAACCAATTCCACTTGGGTGTTGACCCTGGTGGAGTGGGATGGAGGTATGAGCCTGTTCTTCTTCAGCTCACATGGCTATCTCAGGAGAGACCTAGATATATTAGGGATGCCATGTTTTGAATAAAGAACTGCCAAGAAGTAGAAGACAAGACTATTATTTTTTTGAGGCAAGAAGGATACAGCAAATATTATGCACTGAATGAAAACTTCTGAACTATATAAAACTCCATAAACTCTTTCTAATTGGAAAGTGGGTGACTGAAGACTTAGAATTGCAAAGATACCAAATGAGACTTTGGAAAATGAGGAACTGCTCCAGCTACTTCTTGGTTTTTGAAATGTGTAGCGCTTGCCCTATCTACCAATGTCGCAAAATTGTGTGCCTTACAAGCAGGCAGAATCTGAAGAATCCAGCACAGTGTCCCACCAACCTGCTCTGAGGGATCCACATATCTAGGCCTAAAGTATGCAGTGATTTTCCAAATGTAATTGTTGAAGAAATTTTCTGAGGGATACAGACATTTTCAAAGACGCAGTACCAAGGCAGACTGGCGGTGGGAGCTCACTATTCCCCTACACTCACTTATCCTTCTAGTGCATTCTATTGGCTGACTGAATTGGACACTAGCTTTTAAAGGATACTTATAGTTGTTTGGGGGGAGTACCCCAGAATACCAAGCAGAACAGAAAAGGATATATCTGAAGTAGCAGAGAATAACATTGCAGGGGTATTCATTTTTAATACTGATTTTATATATCTTTATTAAAGATCTTACTATTCGAACATCTTCATAGCACCTATGTTTTTATATTGTGGTAGCTTAGGTTAGCCTTTGTTCATTCCTCAACTCATTCTATAAATCACTAGCTTCATTGGTTTTAGTTGCTTTGCATCATAATGTATGTGTAATCAGAAAGTGCCATCCAAACTTATTGTATTTTACGGCAAGAATACTGAGAACACAAAACTCCTGTTCTCTATGTCTTCTTTCACTGCAGAATGCATGAAATGTTCTGCAACTTCCACTCTATACTGTTATCCTAGATAAGGCAGGTACTGCTTCGGGCTTCAGCTTTGCTACTACAAGGAGTCATGGTTTTCCTAGTGAGTTTTACGCTTATGGTTATGCTTTTGCCTCTGGTGTTTTAGTTGTTCCACCTGTTCCTATCCTATGTGACAAGTCTGTGAGAGTCCCTCTTCCGACGCTAAGGATGACATACAAAATGTCTGACTGACTGAAACACTCAGCAGCTCATTAGCACATGTTTCCATGTTTGCAATGTTTGGTAGTAAGGTAATAAAATTTTTAGTTCAGCTTTTATACCTGATTTAATGGGAAACCCATGGATGCAAAAATAATTCCAGACAGGGTGAACACTCAAGAGTCAAGCTTACCACTCCAGGTCATATTGTCTCAAGTGGAACATAAAATATAGCAGTCCCAGAAAGATAGTGAAATAATTTAATCCCAAACACGAGAGAGCAGCCAAAATTAGTTAGGGTTTCCACAATTCAAGCATACATGCTGGAATAAAGATAATGGCTCTGGGCCCCCAAATTAATTGGAATACCAGGATAATAACAAAAGTGTTATTGTGACAGATAAAACTAAAGAAGACTGTATTTAGGGATATAAAATAGTCCCTAGGTGCTCATCTGAGGTACAATTAACCCAGAACTGACCGGGGCAGAAAAAATAATTCTGGGCCAAAGTCCCTGGAGAACTGGGTTAAAGGCAGGCTATATTCATTTCCTAGATCTAATTTTCTCCAGAGCTTGGATAAGGTCAAACATACAGGGTACAAATAATTAATAGTTTCGGCCAGAATGCTATTGAAATGAAATCACATCATTGTCTGGTTTGTGAGGAGGGGTTGGTGTTTTTAGAGATGGAGTCTTTCTTATGGCCCAGGCCGCCATGCGGTGGTGCAGTCAGAGCTCACAGCAGCCTTGAACTCCTGTGCTCATCCTGGCTCAGCCTCCCTAATAGCTGGAACTACAGGTCTGTACCACTAAAGCTGGCTAATATTTTCTAAATTTTTTGGTGGAAACAAGATCTCACTTTGTTATCCATGATGGTTTCAAACTTGTGGGCTCAAGCAATCCTCCTACCTCATTTTTCCAAAGTGCTAGGATTATAGACACGAGCTACACCGTGCCCGGACCACACTATTGTCATCATGTACACTTCTTCCCTTGTGAGTAGAGTTGTTAGATAAAATACAAATGTCCAGTTTAATTTGAATAGCTGAGAAATAGTAATTGTTTTTAGTATACATATTTGCATGCAATGTTTGCCATATACTTATCTTGAAAAAGTAGCCATTGTTTACTTGATATTCAATTTTTAATTTTTATTTATTTATTTATTTATTGCAGTTTTTGGCCAGGGCCGGGTTTAAACCTGCCACCTCCGGTATATGAAGCCGGTGCCCTACTCCTTTGGGCCACAGGTGCTGCCCCTGAAATTCAATCTTAATTAAACATTTTGTATTTGTTTTTGTTAAATCCAGCAACCCTAATTATGAATAGAATTGAGCATCTCTCCATGCCTGTTGCCGACTTGTATATATTTTTTATAACTTCCTGCTGATGTCAGTTGACCATTTTTCTATTTGCCTGTTAGTGCTTTACTACATATTGGTAATAAGATTGTCTTCTCTTTCCCATACGAGATACGTTTGATCCAATTGTGATTTTGTACATTGTATTTTTGTCATAGGATTTTAACATTTTTATGTACAGGACATATGAATCTTTACTTATGTGATAGTTTGGATTTTCTCGTACTTCGAAGGTTTTCACAACTCTGGTTTGTATGCGTATGAAAAATAGTTTCTCCAATGTGCCCATGTCCTCATCCTCACAACCTGTGGAGAGGTTAGGAAGATGAAAAGGAGCAATTAAGGTTGCAGATGGAATTAAAGTTGCTAATAAATTGCCCTAACATAGGAGATTATTCTGGATTATCCAAGTGGTCACAATGAAGTCACAAAGCTTCTAAAAAGGAGAAGGAGACAGAAGAGGAGGTCAGAAGAAGATCCAAATAGACAAGAATGGTAAGAAAGATACCGCATTGCAGGCTTTAAAGATGGAGGAAAATGACTACCAGCCAAGGATTGCAACCATAATCTTAAACCTGGAAAAGACAAGGAAGCAAATCAGCTTACAAAGCTTCCAGAAAGAAATGCAGCCCTGCAGACACCTTGATATTAGTCCCATAAGACCCATTTTTAGGTTTATTATTGCCACAACTGTAAGATGTTCAATTTATGTTGTTTTAAGCCACTAAATTTGTGGTAATTTGTTATAGTGGCAATAGGAAACTAATATTCCATGAAATCTTCTAAGCTTGTTTTTTTTTAATGTTTAAACACTCCCTCCCCAACTCTACCCTATCTGAAGCTGGCTGATTGCCCTAACTCAAACAAACCAAATATGCTCCTAGCTTACTCTTCCTTCAACATAGCCCATTCTTAACACAGATGTCATCTTGTATTGCTCTTTACTCCAGATCTTTGTTGTAAAGGTCATTTTGCAGAAAGACCTTCCCTAAATGACCTATTAAAATACTCTACATAAAATAGCCTTCTTTGACTCTCAGTTTCTTTGTTTCCTTACTCTAGTGCTTACTTTTTAAAACACTTATCATCATCTGCCATATTATGTATGCGTTTGTTTATAATATTCTATATGTTCAACCACTAAAATATGTATTCCAGAAGAAAGAGGGCCTCATACTCAAGCAATGCAGTCCCAGCACTTAGGAAACAATAGACATTAAAGTATGTTGATTGAACTAATATATTGTTCTAGGTCTCCTTAGTTACATTGAAGGATTTTCTCAGCATCTCCATATTAACTTCTATGTATATTATAGAGTAAGCTGTCATGTGCCAGGAATAAAAATAAAAAACAAATAATAAATATAAATGAGACTCTACTTTGTATTTGGGCAAGTCATCTGTACAAAGACCTTGACACCCTTACCATTGGTGTAGAATTATAAAACTCATAGTTACTTAATACTTAAAGAAAGGTGTACTATTTGTGGCTTAAAGAAGGTGGCCCTTTCTCATATCTTAACACCCACTGAAAAAAGCAACAAACAAAGGAAAATCTAACAAAGAAGTTGACTAATTTGCATGGGGATTAAATTGATATCTAAGGTAAAAGAGATATAATTCTTTATTGACTGATTAAACTGGTATTTCCTTATATTTACTGGAAAAAAAGAATGAAAAAACTTCTCAACTTGATTTCACTATGTTAGAAGTCATCTAGGTTAATGACCAGGGCTCACATAAGAACTAGAAAACTATGTGGGGCATAGGAAGATTCTCTTGGCCAATGTTTCTGACGTAGCTAAACATAGATGTATGTCTTGGAACCTAAATATGTTATAGAAATCCAGGTCCTTGTGGCAACAACAAAGGTTAAAATCTCGATATACCTAAAATTCCTTTTCTTAGTACCCTGTCTTCCTAATATTAATATTTTGGGGAAAAAAGATCTCTCTAGACTGAATTACCACCCCCTTAGATTACCAGATATTAAAATGGAGGAAAGGGAAGTGATCAGGGATTTGAAGGAGAAAGTATGGAATTTCTCCTAACGTGGGGAGGGAGATACCTAGAAAAAAACAGATTTGATTGATTTTGTATCCAAAGTTAACAGAAATAGGTCATGTTGGTTATGCAATAATTATTTGGGGGTTATAGTGTAATGATTTATTTGTGTGTCTTTCTCACAAGTTTGTGGGTATTTTGAGAAAAAGTTCTGTGTTTTATTTATCTATATACTGTTCTTGAATGGTGACTGACATAATAACACATAGTTTCCACTTGGTATATTTCTGATCATTGACTAGACTAATGAATTCAGCAAAACATTCAGAGGAAGGGAATGAATTCTAATGGATTTGCTAAGCCATTATATTTTGTTCTCATTTGGGATGAACTTTGAATTTCAAAAGCAAGAAAGAATATTAACAGGGAAAATGGAAGAGAATTACTTCATTGAACCAACATGTATCGAGCAGTGCTAAGTGGTTTAGGAGATAAACAAAACAAACAAAATATGCTCCCAGCCTCTGGTAATATGAAAAAATCTAATTATTCCAGAATACTGTATTTTCCTGGTTATAATATTCCATTTTAATTCCAATGCATTAGACAAATAATAGCTACTTTGAATTGTATCTTAAGATATTTTATTCAAAAGACTTATAAGGCATACAAACTTGAAGCTGAGTATGTATATATTTCTGTACTGATATTTCTACTGAATCTTCATTAGTAGCTACATTCCACACTGACAGCATCACTTACCATTTAATATAAAACAACTTACCCTATAAAATAAATGTGCATAGTCGTATAATATACCTTGTGCTAATCATACTTTTGCTCTGTATTTTTGTGACCCATTCATATTTGTAGAGTTAATATATTCCTGGAATAATCTCATGGCACATTTACCCACATTTTACATTTTTTCTGTTCAATTTATTTATCCATTTTAGTCTACATCACAAATAATACTTTTAAAGTTAGAAAACATGATGTTTTTCCAAAAGACATAGAAGTCTACATCAGGATAGGAATACCCACACTTTCTTTCAACATAGATAGCATAGATATCTAGGGCCAAATTTAGTTTCTAAATAATAATGTCCTGAAAGAAAAATAAACTTCTAATGG
Organism: Arctocebus calabarensis; assembly: GCA_963573935.1. Taxonomy (NCBI): domain Eukaryota; kingdom Metazoa; phylum Chordata; class Mammalia; order Primates; family Lorisidae; genus Arctocebus; species Arctocebus calabarensis. Next base: position 42,169 of record CAUYON010030095.1, read on the forward strand.
TTAAGCTTAGAGGTCATTTTGTTAAGTGAAATAAGCCAGACATAAAAAGACAGATATTGTAGGTGGGAACTAAAAAATAGATCTAATGCAGGTAGAGTAGAACTTTGTTTACTAGAGGCTGAAGAGGATGTGGAGAAGAGGAGATGAAGAGAAGGTAGTTAGTGGGTACAAAATACAGTCAGATTAAAATCAATTTCTATATGTAAATAATCTAACCTCCAATCTATAAGGGAATGTTATGAAACACCATGGAAATGTTCAAGTAAAATATATTTTATTGGGCTCATTGAACTTAAAACTAAACAATGAAAGTTGTTATAATATGTTTTATCACAAAACACTTGTAAAATTATCAGTAAAGTATCCATAGTACGAACTAAGGGAGAATGTGACTGCTGTCCTAGATTTCTCCAGAATAAGACAGATTTTAACTGTATGACCTCAGAAGTGAAAAACATATAAAACATTGGACATTGTTTTGTCAGAAGTTTGGTGAAGTTGGGAACAGGATTAAATACTCTCTTTATAGTGCCTACTTTAGTGAGTCACACCAGGTAACAGAATTTATTGCATGGTTATTAGACAAATAAGGAATCTTGAGTATAGAAGAAGGGAAATGTATCACTTCAGTTAGCAGAAACAGAACAAGCTAGATTAGTAAAATTGGGGAAATATACATAGATGAGATATTGTAGAACAGCAAATAGGAAGAAAAAGAGCTAGGATTTTTGCATTCTAATAAACAACAGTGAGATAAGTGAAGAACAGAGTTGAGTTGGAGTAAACTACGCAAAGGTTACAATTTTTGAACTGCACAGACCCTGCTCCCTGTTACCTGGGCTATTTCCTTTCCTTTCATAGTTAGAATATAAAGAGGGAAGAATGTTCAATTGAAATAAGTAGTAATCAGAAAATGTATCAGTGGTCAGAGTAAAATATGGTCCATTCAGTGCTACTATCAAGGAATGAAAGGGAAAGAATTTGGTAGGAGTCCTGTTCAATACACAAAGCTTAAGATTATTCAGAAATAGATTCAAATCGTACTTAAAAGGAATTGTATGGATCAATGTCTTTATATAGTGATCAAGAAAATGCCATGAAGGCTATCTGTAACAGTAGAATCAAAATATTTCTGAATGTATATGAAGCACATAGTGCCCTATGATTGCACCAATGTACATAAATATGATTCAATAAAATTATATAAAAAAAATTTATTCTATAGTATTTGTAGATGTTTATAGAAGGGCCATTTGATTTAGACAATACTTGATGGATTGCTAAGAGTCTATAGATTTAATAAAGATATGATATGCACACTTCCCATTTGAAAAGACTAAACTGAAGACAAATAACCACCTTAAGAGTAGTTATTATTAAGCTGAGATGTAAGGGTTTATAAAGCCAAATGTAGCATATTATAGTTTAGTCTATCTCCCTTCACATTAACATCTTCTAATAATTTTTCTTCAGGTTAATTTTGAATTCTGTATGAAAACTATGAACAATAAATTAACATAGAAAAATAAGAACTAAGGCAAAAATGGGAGTAGCAGTTACAACAACAGCAGAATATTAATATTACTCCCCTCCATGAAAAATGAACATGTCCAGGCTGCACAAAAGGCACAGAGAATCTGCCCAAAGGTCTTACATTTCAGAAATAGCCTTTGGAGGTCGTTATACCTGTGACAACAAGGGAAGAAAGGATAAAATAAAGTGACTAGGAAAGCGGGACATGCGAAAATAAGAATAAACAAGATGACCCACTTAAAGAATACAATAAAAGACGGAAGGCATTACATATGTACATTGTATATCTTGATTTGTCTGGGCATTTTAAATTTTATTTTGTGTTGAGTTTAGAACAAGTAAATATTGAACTGATTTTGAGACTGATCTTGAGCCAACACTCTTTCAAATCTGCTACTGATTAACAGATGTGCAAAATCCAAGTAAAAATTATTTTCGGTGAAAATTGGTTCTACTGCAGCAAATAGTTAGTGGCTTCTTTTGCCAGAATAAATAAGTGTGCATGCTAACCCTCCACAAATACCTTTCTACATCCCAGTTTGTATTCCCTTAATTCATTTATCATCTTCATTTACAACCACACCTTGTCTCACAGGGTAATGGCAATACTTGAATGACTCTTGTTCTGCTATCTGTCACATATTCACAAAGGCAAGGTGTTGACACAAATAATTAAGAGCTGATTGAACATAATTAATAATAATTGTCCTGTGCTCTCCCCAATTAATATCTTAAATCTTTCATCCATTTTTTTAAAAAGAAATTATAAAAAAAAAATGGTTAAAGAAACTGATTTGACTCCTCATCTTTCTACTCCTCAAATTCTGATAGATGAATAAAGGCATAAAACTCCAAAGATAGGCGATGGAAAACAGAAATTAAAAGCAGTGAGGAAACTGGGTTGGACTTGTATGATAGAAGGCCTGGATTTCCTATGGTGTGTGTAAACACTAAAATAAATTACATATGAGAATCACCCTTGTCATGGAAAGATTTACATAGACCAAGAAAAGGCATAACATCCCGGCAAAGAAAGAGAAAAAGAGGAGCTGGGAGAAGCTAATAAGGAAAAGATTGATGACTTTTTTTTCCTTTGGATATTGAGTGTTTTAACAAGCAACGCTTTGATGAGTTAAGAACAGCTTCATTAGATATCAATCATATGTTTTTACTTTCCTTTGAAGGGATTTACATTTGAGAATTAATGGTACTTGGAAAACAATTTGGGTTTTTCCCAACCCAGCATAGTTAGATAATAAGTAAAAAGATTAAACTAATAATTTAACTTTCTTACTAAGAAAAGGCAAGGATAAAAAGGTCTAACCAAATAAAAGTATTTATATTTCTATTCAAACTGTTTTTATATTTCATTTTTTCTTAATCATTTTTATGATGTTCACTAGCACAGACAAAATCTATAAGTATAATAGCATTGCATTATTTTTACTGTTGATCACCAAGCAAACTTCTATTTGGGTTTCACATGGTCTTGCAAATATTCCTGAAGTGATTGTTACAAAATTATTTTAAGCATTTAGAGTTCACTTTGAGAGGTTTAAAGAGTTAAAACTAGATTTTTTTTTGGAAATTGACATATAACTGAAACTAAGATTAAGCACTTACAGGAATTCACAAAGGGAGGGGGGGGAAAAGTGGGAGAAGAAAGTGAAATATTAAATCCATTCCCTGTAGGATGCTATTAGAAAACCAAAGTGTTTTGTTGTATAGACTATTTGCAATTTAAAAGTGGATTAAAATGAAAACGCAATGCTATTAAATAAATAAAAAATAAATAAACCACTGAATTGCTGAAAGGTAGAAGTGCTGCAGATATTCAGTCAAAGACTTTTCACTTTGGCTCAGGACACCAGTTCACAGATGTGACTTTTGGTTGATCTGCATGCTTAGAAGAGAATGGAATGTGAATAGAGAGTCTCACCGGTTTGGGTTTGTTTAACTACAGGCAAAATGCCTGGTGTTCCTGTGCATGCACCACATGAGAAGTGAATTAAACCAACATATTTTCCATTTCTTACCAGGCTTAGATATAATTTAACTCTTTCTCTTAAGACCCCAATTTGTGTGCTTGCAATATACCAACTTTGTTAAATAAGCACATCAAGCATCCAAAAACTTTAAGACGCAAGATACATAGAGCAATATAGGTCAGGGATCCACAAATTCAGTTCATTGGCCAAATTCACCTATTTCCTGTATTGTAAATAAATAGATTTTTTACTGTACTGTCTATGTCTGCTCTTGCACTTTAGTAACAGAGTTGAGTAATTGTGACAGAGGCTAGATGATTCCACAAAGACAAAAACATCTACCATTATACCGCTTACAGGATAAATTTGCTGATTTATGGTATAGTTCATTATTAATGATCAGAGTCAAAAGCATCTCAATCTTAAGTCATGAACATTGATCACACCAGAGTTTTTCTTTCATCTGCTCTCATTTCTCAATATTCCAAGCCCTGGTATGGCCAATAAGTAAGATAATTTTATTTGAGTTATGAACCACTAGGGAATAGATAAGAAAAATAGCATATGTGCAAATATCATTATTAATATAATAATGATGATATTGGAAAAATGGGTTATATTTGTGTAGCAGTACACTTTCTCACACTAACCACCAGAATTAGATAAATGTACTATCTGTTTGTCATGAGCAATTGGTCCCAAGACAGATCTTCCCTTATATGGGAGAGACCTGAACAAATTTAGGCATGGTGAAACACTGAAGAACTTGTGCTCTGGGAATGTGACACAACTCCCAAGACTAGAGAAGGGGAAGCAGAGTGGAAATAACTATTTATACTTGTTAAGTCCTTATCCTCAACTTTCCAATAAGGCAACTTACGCCATTCCCATGTAAGAATTCCAAATAAGAAATTAGAAAGGTTATACTAGTTCAGTTTCTTCTACATAAAAAAAAAAAAAGTGCAACTGGATTTGGGGAGAAGCAACTCCAGCAATAAGTATCATAAAAAATCACTGCAAGAACTTAACAAAAAGACCCAAAATATTCACTATGCTTCCAATTTTTTAGCAATAAATGTTATCTCCTGGTGTCAATAGGGATGAATACATAAAAATCAGATGTGTTGGAAATTGGAAAGTGTGGACAACATTCATCAATTCATTGTTCAAAATACACAATTGACTATTATTGATTATTGTCATATTCAAAGTTTAGCTAAATATTAAAAATATTTTTATTGTATAATGTCTTAATATTCTTTTTTTTTAATAATTTTATTGAATCATAATTATGTACATTGGTGCAATCACAGGGCACGATTCATATACATTCAGAAATATTTTGATCGTACTGTTACAGATATCCTTCATGGCATTTCCTTGATCACTATATAA
>CAUYON010030098.1:0-14397 GCA_963573935.1 Arctocebus calabarensis
TGATTGCACCAATGTACATAATTATGATTCAATAAAATTATTAAAAAAAAAAAAAACCTAGACACTTCTACTATGCAATTCTGCCATGTAACAAAAAGCCACCTATACTCCTTAAAAATTTAATAAAAATAGAAAATAAAAAAAAAAATGCCAAATGCTGGAATCCACTTTGTACAGGGAACTGTGGTTCTCCCTTAGCTGGAAGTTGTTAATATTAGACCCATGGATGGACCAGGTGGCATGTGATTGCCGAGAAGTTCAGGCGGTCCATGTATATATGCATGTTTCTGGATAGAAGTTTTATAACTTTCTAGATAAAAACTTTATAGATAAATGTTTTGTAACTTTCATTAATTTCACAAATGAGGAAGAGAGTGGTTAGCTACTGAGAGAGGGGAAAATCGAGGCCTTGAGTATGGGAGATCCCCTCTAGAGAGTGGGGACAAGGGAAGGTCTCACCTAGAACCTACAAAATTGACCAAATATAAGATACATCAGATGTTTTAATAAACTGATTCTCAAATCAGTATAATATGAGTCACAAATAGTGCGATTGGATTTTATGATGGGAGAGGTGGGGCTGAACACTGTTGACTTTTGGCATGGACACTGTGGATGTAGCATATGAGATTCATAAACTCCCTGAAATTGGATGTGAAACTTTATGTGCATGTGCATATGAGTATATTTCTAGGAAAAGGAGCTCTAATTTTCATCAATGTCTTAGAGAGGGTCTTTGATTACCCTGAAGGTTAAGAACCATTAAGGTGGAAGAACCTCAGTGGCTTACAAAGCTTTGAACTCTGGGCAATAACAGTGATCCAGGTTCCTTCCTATGTCTCACTCCCATCTTTATATGATCTCTTTTCTCACTTTCTCTTTTTTGTTTATTTGCAAAAGCAATGTGTTAAGTACAGAATAGTGAGGTCTAATGTGAATACATGCAAGCTGAGGGAGAAATTCTTGGGGATGAATCCTTGGAGCTTAATCCAAGAAGGCTCTCCAGAAAAGGCCTCTTTTAAAGAGAGATCTAGCCGATCTGTTCAGCACTTGAGTCTTGAACTTGCATGAAGGAAGAAGTCTGCTTGGGCAGAAAGGCATGGACTGAAGACTTTGGCTGTCCACATAATTGAGTGTCAAGTTCACGTTCAAGACAAGAGATTTCCCCTTTGATTGTGTAAGACACTATAAATGAGGAAAGCTACTGCCAGACAGAATACTTCATGGGCTATTTATCATTATAAAGTGGGCAGGAGAAATTGAGTGACCTGGTGGGTTAATCAGAATTCTGAGCAATGGCTTCATTACGTGATAATTCAGTGCATAGAATTTATGTAGCCCCTGTCTTCATTAACAATATAAATATTTCTTTAAAATCACATTTTGGAATTAAACCCAGAATTGTAATAAGTTTCTTCCCTCTCCCAAACAGGTGGCAATTGATTCTCACCTAATTGTGTGGATGGCTTCAGTGTTCCCAAGAATTATCTGGGAAGCATAAGTTTCTGTGCTGTAATTCTTAGAGTGTCATGGTTTCTAGCTTTGATAAAGGAATGTGTACTTGGCATTGGTGGGAAATCTCCAGGAACAGACTGGATCTGTGGCAGGACTGCCTCAGAATAATCTGGAATCCAAACGGTGCTCTTGAGCTTCCCAAATCATTCCCAGCAAGAGCCTGTAGCTGTTGTGGGTATGCACCCATTTGTATAATAGGTGTACTTCTGAAAATCACAATGTAAGTTAAACACACCTACATACATAAAAAATGAAGCTTTGAATTAACATAATATAGTCACTATTGCAGAACAAGTTTTCATAAAGTTAAATGTCTTTTTCCAATGTGAATGGCATGACTGGTATTTATAAGTATGGGTTTTGATATACCTAGCTCCCTTAAACTCATACCTATTCATATGTCAGGCAGGGAGCTGGTAATTGATGTCTTCATGTGTTCATGCTGATTGGGTCAATATTTTCATGGGGTGTCTTTAAATCTTTTTAGTTCAGAGCAGATGACCCTGTTACATAAATAATAAGCTGTGAAAATAGAACATACAAGAAAAAATTAGTATTATAATCAAATAAAACTTGTTATGAAGTTAAAGTCAGATAAGCCTAACGATTTGTGTGGTAATTGGGCCAAAATATTAAGTGGTTTCTGTAAATGGCTATAATTAGTAATACTCCTTCAGGCCAATGAAACATTTCTAGGGACAGAGGATGTTGAAGACAATGTTAAAGAAAACTGACCAGTGGCCTTATTGGGAATTAATACATCCATGACTTAATGAGATTCAAAGATTTCCTTCCTTAGCTGCAGATGCCAATAGCCAAACTTTCAAGGACTTTCTGAATGACAGGAATTTATTGCATCAGACCTGTCAATTCTGTAAGACCAAGCCAGGCAAGCCATGCTTACTTTGGGCCAGTAATTTCTCAAGCTTAGCATGAGTCAAAATTCCGAGGAAAAGTTGTAAAAGCTCAAATTTCTAGGTATCACACCCAGAGCTTCATGTTCCATAGGGTTTAGGATTGGGCTTAAGAGTTTTCTTTTCTAACATGTTCCCAGGTGGTACTATTGCTTTGGGAGAAACACATTTTGAGAATGAGTGGATTAGTGGAAATTTGTTAATCTTACTCCTTTTTCTGATGTTATAATTCAGAATACCTGACATTGGGTAATTTATAAATAATAGAACTTAACTTGGCTCATGGTTTTGGAGGCTGTGAAATCCTATAACATGGCATCAACATCTAGTGAGGGCCTTCATGTTTCATCATCCCATGACAGAGGTGGAGGGCAAGAAAGGGCAAGGATGAGAAAGCAAGAGGGCAGAACTTGCTTTTATGACAACCAACTTTCACAGTAACATACATACCCTCAAGATAAGGATATTAATCCAGTTATGATGGTGAAACCCTCATCACCGAATCAGCTCTTGATACCCTTTAATATTGTCACAATGGCAATTGAATTTCAACATGAGTTTTAGAGGAGACATTGAAACTATAGCAGTGCCACTGCAGGAACCTCAGGTTCAAACAGCTTGTCAAGACAAGAAGCATAAGAAGGAGGTCATTTTTCCTCATAGCATGGAGAAAGAACTGAGAATAACAGTGGGTGGGCTTCAGGGCCTAAAAACATTCCTTACTATCCATCTCCCCAAGGTCTCATGTGCATTCATGGATTCCTTTATTTGTTCTACAATTATTTACACAGCACCTACTAAGATAAAGCATAGAATGGGGCAGCACCTGTGGCTCATTGAGTAGGGCACCGACCCCATATACCGAAGGTAGCGGGTTCAAACCCAGCCTCAGTTGAACTGCAAAACAGAAAAATAGCCGGGCGTTGTGGCAGGCACCTGTAGTCCCAGCTACTCAGAAGGCTGAGGCAAGAGAATCACCTAAGCCCAGGAGTTGGAGGTTGCTGTGAGCTGTGTGACGCCACGGCACTCTACCGAGGGGCGAGAAGGTAAGACTCTGTCTCTACAAAAAGAAAAAAAAAAAAAAGCATAGAACTAGGCATGGGAGACATATCAGACATGAAAACTGTAACAACAGGTTGGAAAATAAGGCAAGACTTGATATTGCAGCTCAAGTGCAAAGACAGTCTGGATGCGCAATTTCCTCTTTCTTAGAGGAGAAAATTCTTTTCTTTTAAGGCATGAAAAGTAAGAATTTTGAGTTTCAGCAGATATGGTAGGTTGGGGGAGTTTGTGGGCACTTTCACTGCTTGCCTCTATTTCCGTTGTGAAAAAGAAACCAAGGCCATATGCTGACAGTGAAGGGATAGAGTTGAGAATGGAAGAAGAGGGACACTTTTATGGCACGTGTATGCGTGTGTGAAATAGCAGCAATCTGTGCCTTTTAATAGAATTTTATTTCTTTTTGTTTAAGCATTGTGGTTAAATGATATACTAGAAAAAGCATAGAACTGGAAGAGAATCAAGTAGGTAGAATATTAGCACCAGCCCTACTATTCAATTAATTGATACTTGACAAATATTTTTCCTTCTCTGGGCCACAATTTTCTCATTTGTAAAATGAGAGGAATTGACCTCTAAGGTGCCATCCAGTTTTATGGTTCTGACTGGATACAAGAAATATTTTTCAATTTAGGATATAAATAAAAGATATAAATATTCACATTTTATATAGGATCTTAATGAGGAATACCTACTCTGTCAGAAATTGGATGTGAATTAAATATACGTTTTATTTCAAATCACCCTAAAGGTATTTAATACATTATAAAGGATAAAAAATTCCACAGAAATTTAGGTCTGGTAGAATTTCTGACAAGAATATACAACACATTTAATCTTCAAAGTATTTGGTAATCATGAATCTATCTTCACAAAACATCCTTGAAGATTGTTACTCCCTTTTAAGGTGGTACAGAAACTGAGACAAGAAGATTGTGACTTGTTTAGAGCCTTAGAAGGAATCTTGTAATCCTGTTCATTAAAGCCAGGGCCTGAAGAAGGGTCATGTTCAGCTAGTTTTCTTTACTGGAAATGAAAAGTATCTGAAGGAAGCTTGTAGGGAAGGTAGACTATATCACCTTCATCGCCTAACGATATAAAGCATTTCCTATCAACAAATGTATGTGTGTGTGTGTGTGTATGTATATATATATATATATGGAGAGAGAGAGAGAGAGAGAAGAGCGTGCATAGGAAACCATATACAGCCATCTATATATTTCCTATAGTTTCTAGAACACATAGTAGAAACTCAATAAATAGTAGATGAATATCAAGATTTCTCATGATGTTTTAGGGTAAGAAAATTGGGCATTTCCTAGTTAAAGTTTGGCCACAATCAGGAAACTAATGGCTGATATTCAGGTTCAGAGTTTTGATTACATACAATATTGTTCTTAAACAGTTTCCGGTGGGAAATTGGTTCTTGCTCAAGGTGCTCTCTGGAATGAGAAAGTGGACTTCGGCCTTTCACTAAGTTACTGTGTGTCAGTGTAACTCAAGGTCTGCTTTTCTGTTTCCCGACTAAAAGTTCAGAAGAATGGTGCCTCCACCAACTACCAGGAAGGCTTTTATAAAGATAATTCTTAAATATACTGAGCTCAGAGGGAAAAAGGTGCACATTATTATCACATATATACTAGATGCTTAGCTAAGATACATTTTGAAACAAAAACAAATAGAATTTGTAGAGCAATAATTAATAAAGATAAATGATTATACTGAACTTATCTGCCACACAGGGGAGTTGAAAGAAGTAACTGATGCTTGTAAACTTCCTTGAAGTCTTTCAATTAAATAATCAGATTTTGCAAGGTATGGTTTTCTTCCTTATTGTTAATGTTATAATTAACATATACACATATTTTCCAATTCAAGTGCATACATAGCTAGGACTTATTTTAAATGTATAAACCCTTTGAAATAAATATTTGGAGAGGTAGCCTGTATTTTTCCATTAGACTTCTGACTCATTTGGGTAGTTAGCCAGTGATATGGATTCTAGTCTCATCCAAGTACATTCTACCACCTGTATTTTATAATTTTAGTAATGTGGTTGCTTGAGAGGCTGAGGCTAAGAGGATCCCTTGAACTTAGGAGTTTGAAGTTAGAGTGAGACCTTATTTAAATAAAACAATAAAATAAAATAGTAATCTGCCTTACATTCATGGCAGGAAGAACTTAAATAACCCTGTGTTTTTATTTATTCTATTTTGACAGAAGTCAGGAACCAAATAAAAGGGAGAATTGATATTTCTGTGTCTAACAAGATTACCTCAATTGCTTGATGTTCTTAGATATATTTGCTTTAAAAAATTCATTAAACTGTTTTTGGGAGGCAGCAATGAAATATTCTCTGTAGTCTAGATTTTTGCATTCCCTGGTGATTGGTGTTAGGGTTGGAAGGAGAGAAGGGATTCGTGAGTGAATGGGCTGGGATGAGAGGCAGACAGTTGGGCGAAATCATGGGACAGGGCAAGGAGGTGCCCTGCAGTCTTCATGCAGCAAAGATCTGTGGAACTTTTTAGAAATATACTGTGTTTAGATTCATGTGCTGGGCAGCACCTGTGGCTTAGCAGGTAGGGTGCCGGCCCCATATACTGAGGGTGGCAGGTTCTAACCCAGCCCCGGCCAAATTGCAACAAAAAAATAGGCATTATGGGAAGTGCCTGTAGTCCCAGCTACTCGGGAGGCTGAGGCAGGAGAACCAACCTAAGCCCAAGAGCTGGAGTTTGCTGTGAGCTGTGACACCATAGTTCTCTATCGAGGGAGATAAAGTGAGACTCTGTCTCTATAGAAAAAAAAAAATTCATGTGCTCAGAAAAGTAGTTACAATTAATTCAGATTACAAAGGAATATCTCACTTAGGAACATACTGTTCAGAAGGACAGAGAACGTAATGCCTCTCTATCCAAGCCAACCTGACCATGATGTACTAGGAAAAAAACAAAATAAGAGATTAATATTTTTATAGTTCAAAAACACATTAATACTGTTCACTAATAGATTTGAATTTTCTGTAATAAAATGAGGGAAAAGAAATGCCCCTTTACTCTGACTGCTACTCTTCTCTACCCATACAACAAACACAGAATCTGAATCTATTTAATTATATCTATTTATTATCTATTGTAGAAAGTCCTTTGCCCTCTGAAGTGAAATTTAGGCATTTCTATCTTACCACCTAAGGAGATGACAATAAGTTTATAGGCACCAACGTATGGTAAGAGGTCCTTAAAATTATTGAATCATACAGGAAATAGGAAAGGTGATATTGACAGACCTTTGCATGCACATTATCCTTATATTCAGTAGCCACAGGTGATTTGAGGTGATATTTTCTTCTTTGGATTGACTGAGATGGAGAGGGAAAGAGAGAAATAGTTGACAGTTAAAACATGAAAAAATAAAGGCAGAGGTCTTCATTAAGTGATGTATCCAGCAGGCACTTAAAAATGTGGCTTCACTCTTTAAAAAGTGAATTAACCAAATCTCATTCTTGAATGATTATTGACACTATGAGGACTATATTTTCCAAACCAAAAATTGGGACGCATGCTTTGAAATTGGGACTGCTTAGCCAAGTCAGCATGTGTGATATATCTAGCACTCCAATTCTAGTCTCTCTTTGTACCCCATATTGCTGAAGGAAAACATTTGTGATAGAGTTATATGAAGATTTGTCATGAGTCTCATTTTATATTAAGGGACAATTAACATCTTGAATTGGAGTCCTGGGGCTAAAAGCACACGTGCATAATGTAAATATCTTAATTATCATTCATTATGCATCTTCAGAAGTGCATTATTATACGTAATTATGCATATGCCTCGAAAGAGGTATGGCTTCTACGTACAGTGACTACATTTCCCAAATCCCAAATTGAAAAGCATAATCGGAGTGGTCTAACAGGAGACTGTATTTTTTAAAAATCTGGGCTGTCCTGGGAAAGCTCAAATGTCCCTTGTCAGCAGCTGTGCCCATGTGCATATACTTTTTAACTAAAGCAAGGCAGAATGGGCCTGTTCTTCGGAGGAAAAAAGGTCAGAAGGAGGTCATGGCTGAGTGACCTCAGAGCCATTTGGTTGTATACCTTTAGCAGCTGGGAAAAATGAGGGAGGCTGAGAGCAGAAGCTTTAGAGAAAAAAGAGAACAAGGTCTCCATTTGGCATGGGGGTGGAAGAGAGAGAGGAACTAGTATTTGAAGGGTAGGTGGTACTCTAGGGGGACCCTCTCTTAAGTAGGAGGCTTGGACCCTGGGCTCCTTGTGTGCAGGCGTGCAATCTGCTACGGGCTGGATTATGTCCCTCACAATTCATACGATGCAGTCCTAACTCCAAGCACCTCAGACTATGACTGGAAATAGAATCTTTAAAGTGTAGTTTTTTAAAAAATGAGGTCAATAAAGTGGTATCTAATCCAATCTGACTCTTGTCCTTATAAGAAAGGACCAGAAGAAAGATATAGTGAAGACACAGGGAGAAGATGGCCATCTAGAAGTCAAGGAGACAAGCCTTGCCGACACCTTGATCTCACACTTCTAGCCTCTAGAACTGTGAGACAATAAATTTCTGTTGTCTAAGCCACCTAGTATGTGGTACAGGCAGCCCTCTGCATTCTTTGGTTCCACTTTCACAGATTCAACCAACTGTACAGCAAAAATATTTTTAAAATATAACAATGCAATAATAAAAATAATACAATTTTGAAAACAATACATTATAGCAACTATCCACATAGCATTTGCATTGCATTCGGTGGTATAAGTAGTATGGAAATGATTAAAAGTATATGGGAGGATATGTGTAGATTACATACAAATACTATGCCATTTTATACAGAGGACTTGAGCATCTACAGAGTTTTGCACCTGTGTGAGTCTTGCGACCAACTTCCATTACTGAGCAGCAGTCATGCTGAGGGATGATTGCTGATGCAGCGCATGGCCTCCAATAGGAAGGGACATGTGAGTCTGGGAGGGAATAGGTGCTGTGGGAATGGAGCAAGCCACAAGGAAAAACTTATTAGACAATGTGACACCTCTGAGGCTTTAAGGCCTCTAAGTTTTCTCCCCACGGTCCAGCCTCTCCAGCTTCATGTATATCCAGCATGAAGCTGGGCCAGGACTTTTATAAAACTAGTTTGCAAATTCCCACAGAAGGCTTATATAGGGGATCATGAAGATAGAGCTGATGGATGTTGCCCTGTCATGCCTCCATAGAGGGGTACAATATCATAAATGGCATTATCTTCAACTAGCATTTTGATAGCTATGTGACTTTGATCATACACAAGGACAGTGTTGGGCTAAGAGTTAGCTTTCATCCTTTAGCAGCTTACCTGCTTTTCTCAGATGAAGTGGAATTCAGGCTAACTAAGATGTCACCTCATCATTTGTCTTTTGACCGGACATGTGTGCAGGTCTGGAATTGTCAGACTGAATAGCAAATCTAGGAGTGAGAATGATCCTAGGTATGCTAATGAGGAGAAAGAGAACAAGAGAGCAAGAGTGCTGCCGGTACCTCTTCCTCTCTCCCCACGTGTGCCCTCTGTACCAGGGCTGCTCCAGCTGTCATAATGCGCACGGCCTCATTTCCTCCTCACATCCAGCACATGAGGTAGATACTATCAGTACCTGCACTTTGTAGGTGACGAAACTGAGGTTCAGACAGTGAAAGGGACTTGCCCAAAGTCACAGAGCCAGTCAGTGGCAAAGCCAGGGGAGGTCTGTGTAGCTCAAAGCTCATGTCCTTAATTACCCTACCTGCCAACTCCCCCCTAGAAAGATATGAATAGGTCAGCCTGGATCTACTCGTTAAGTCCTGGGATGCTAATGGGGAAGGAAAACTTCCTTTCCACTGTGTCTTGGATGCATCCTGAAACTGAAAGATTACACTTTCAAACAAATTTAACACAATTGTTTTCTGTGTCATAGGAACAAAAACATTATTTTCTTTCTTTCTTTCTTTCTTTTGCAGTTTTTGGTCAGGGCTGGGTTTGAACCCACCACCTCCAGTATATGGGGCCGGTGCCCTACCCCTTGAGCCACAGGTGCCACCTAATATTATTTTCTTAATTTCAAGTTGCAGAGCCTGGAAAGATTGGTTTGAGAAGAGTGTAAGTCAGTCTCTAGACACATAAACTTCTGTAGGGTAGAAACAAGGGTCCATAAGCTATTCTCAATGCAAAACAAACAAAAATCCTCTCAACCCAATGGAGAATTTACATATGTCCTCCTTAAGATTGGGCAGGCTGCCAAGCCATAAGGATTTTTCCTTTGGGGTGGGGTTCTGTCAAGTCCATGAGTCCTTGAGCTTTACCTTCATAGCCATCACAGCTCTATCCCTAACTGAGCCCTTGCTATGTGCCAGACGCTGTCACACTTCATTTAATCTTCACAACAACCCTGAGGTAATGACTAGCAGCACCTCCATTTTACAGGTAGGAACTTGAGGATATCTCCCGCTGATAAGAAAGTGAATTGGAGTTACCTGATCTTTTCTATTAATTGTTTAAAGAGGGAAAGTTTATTTGATTATGACTTCATAAAGACCCTTCGTTAAAAAGGCTATTCAAATAAATAATGCTGTTTGAAATAACAAAATATTTGGCCAGCTGCAGTGGCTCACACCTAAAATCCTAGCACTCTGCGAAACAAGGTGGGAGGATCTCTTGAGCTCAAGAATTTGAGACTATCCTAAGCAAGAGCGAGACCCCATATCTTAAAAAAATAGCCAGGTGTTGTGGTGGGTGCCTGTAGTCCCATCTACTGGGGAGGTTGAGGCAGGAGGACACTTGAACCCAGAAGCTTGAAGTTACTTTGACCTAGGCAGCTGCCACAGCACTCTAACCTGGGGCAAAAGAGTGAGACTGTCTCAAAACATTAAAAAAAGGACTAGCAAAATATTTCTCAATGTGTAGCACCCATTGCATAGAAATCCAAAGCAAGATGGTCTTGAAGATGGGAAGATTGTGGCTCTGGATTAGGTTAGATCATATCATGAGTGAGAGCCTTGTTCTGAGCTATCAGAGAAGTCCAAGACATCCTAAGCTTTGGGGGCCCACATCAAGAAGAGCAATGACCGCTTTTGCTCACAGCTCGTCACTTGGAGTCTCTGGAGTGGGTCACTGGCATGACCTATTTCTTATGTAAAAGCTCCAAACAAGAAACCAGTCATCTAATACCACCAAGATAACTTAAAAACCCAGAAACACACAAAAAAGGACACACATATAAGATAAATCTGTGGCTTGGGCCCCATTCCTCCCCTAAAATGTGTCACTCTTGCCTTCTATTCTACTTCTTGTCACTGGCTGCACTTTGCTCGAGTGCTCACATCCATTGGGGGTAGAAATCCCAAGCATAGCAACAGTGTCCAAGCAGAAGCAGCAGTCAAATGTTTTTAACTAGCGGAGGGAAAGCCCGAGTACCATAATCAAGCTCAGAAGCAGAGTCACAAGCAGGCGTGACTGAGGGGAGGAATACCAAGGAGGCTAGGCCCTGTCTTTTTAGCTTTTTGGAGCAGAGCTAGGGAAGTTGAAGCAGAGAGAAACACATTGCAGCCAACTAGGACAGACTAGTACCAGAAATCTTAGTGGCAAAAAATGATCTCTGATTTTCCTCAGAAATAGCACTAATTGCCATTGAGTGATAACTTACTATATGCCGCATACTATTCCATGCATACAGTATTTCATTTGATTTTGTGAAGTCATAAACAACCCCATGCCACTGGCGCACTTATTAAATCCCATTTTGCATATGGGGAAGCGAAGGCTCAGGAAGTTAAGTCTCTTTCCAAGGTTGACATAATTTCAAAGTAGCAGGGCTAGAATTCTATTCTCTATTTGTGTGAAGTCTGACTGTATATTCACCCTCTACGCCAGGAAACAGCAAACTTTTTATGTAAAGGGCCAACTAAATATTTTCAGGATTGCCAACCACATAGTTTCTGTCACAATGACGCTACTCTGCCATCATAGTGCAAAAGCAGCCAAGGACAATACATAAATGAATGTGCATGGTTGCTTTCCAATAAAACTTTACTTAAAAAGATAGGTGGTGGACCTATCATAGTTTACCAATCCCTGACCTAGCTGAAACATTTTGCTAGTTGTCTATAGCAACAAGTTTCTCTGGTATTAAAATTAAGTGCCCTGGAATCAGGGCCAGTGATCTATCAGAAGCAGAGCGAATCGAGCTAAAGACTTTGAGCCTCAATAGTGCCACAAACTTTTTATTGCAATTTGGGCAATTTGGGGAATGATTTTGTGCCTTAGTTTTCCAATTTACAAGTAAAAATGAGTATCACTGTTCTGTATACCTTGCTAAAACATGTTTTCAGGAAGATAGGGGAAAAATGGATGGCCTGCACCTTGAGTAATGGAATTAATATGCAAATCTTATGTGCTTACTTTTCCTTATGCTAGGGAGTAGCTTTCTGGAGTCGTGGTGTCTTTAGAAGAAGCAAATGCCCTCGTACTTTTTTCCAAAGCAGCAGGTAAGTCAGTGGCAATTGCATACCCTATGAAAGTTGATTCCTATGGCAACAAACAGAATCAGAAGCAGCTCCCACGCTGTGCAAAAGAACAATGGGAAGATAGCAGACCAGAAAGGGAAAATCAGGCAAGATAGGGAATTGCAAGAAGAGTCAGTTAAGCTCAGTTTGAATGGTTAATGCTGATACCCCAATAAGCTGCTGAAGCTGATAATGTACTATCTCCCTAGTTGATGGAGATTGTTTACATCAGATGAAAGAGAGCTCTTGCTTTCTTGAAGCATGTATTTGTGACTCTATTAAACAGTCAAATAATATGTTCCTTTCTGACAAGAAGCTTCTCAGTGCTCTCACATCTGGGCACTGTAAAGAAGCTTTTCAATTCGTTTTAAAAGTTCTGCCTAAGGTTGTGCGTGTGGCTCAGTGAGTAGGGCTCTGGCCCTATATACTGAGAGTGGTGGTTTTGAATCCCACCCGGGTCAAACTGCAACAAAAAAAATAGTTGGGCATTATGGTGGGCGCCTGTAGTCCCAGCTACTTGGAAGTATGACACAAGAGAATCACCTAAGCCCAAGAGCTGGAGGTTGCTGTTGACCTGTGATGCCATAGCCCTCTACTGAGGGCAACAAAGTGAGACTGTCTCAAAAAAAAAAAAAAAAAAAGAGAGAGAGAAAGAAAGAAAGAAAGCTCTGCCTCTAAAAAGTGTCTGCAAGGAGGTCCGTACATTTGAGCTGGCATGACCTGTGGAAATGATTGGTCCAATTTGTACTGCTTGCAGTAGGGAAACTGAGACCCAAGAGATCACTAGCTGTAGGCTATCAGATGCAAATGACAATACCTGCACTAGAACTCAGATCCTCTAACTCTTTTTTGAAATTTTATTTGCCATATTTGAAATCTGAAATGTCTGCTTCAGGGCACTGTTATGTATTGCAACTACTTTCATTGAAATGCCCTGATATTGGGATTGTTTTTTTTTTTTTTTTTTTTTGCATCTCCAGTTCAAAGCCAATTATTTGACCTCTTTCCATCCAGAGCAATAAAGAAGAAGGCTCTTTACACCTCTGTATTTCCATAAAATAGTTTAAACAATTAGGTTGCAAATAGTCTCTTGCTCTTTTTCTTTTTGTTCCAATCATTGTGTAGGGTCACATTGAAAATAGTTACCACTTATCTTCAATATGTTTTAAGAGAACAAGTGGAATCTGTTGTAAGACAACCTTTTTAAAGCTTTCCTTTACTGATAATTGCTAGATCCAACCACTGAGTAGTACTTTGTAACTAATACTCTGTAAATTTGGATGTGGAAGTCACCAAACAATAACAATCTTTCTTCTAGCTTTATCAGTCTAGGAAGAAATCACACAATAAAACCTCTGGGTGCCTGACTGTGGCAGGCAATGAGAGTTAGCTTTTCCCCTAATTAGCTTCTAGACATCTGCACCTATTTGCACAGAGCCTTGTATTTTTATAATGTTTCTAGGCAGAGTATTATGTCAACATTGCTGTAGTGTTCAATTTTGTACTATGTATTGTACAAATGAGGAAACACGGGAGCAAGAAGAGTTTAAATATAGTGGTTTAAACCATGGGATTTGCAGTTAGTAGACTGCAAGCCCCAGCTACTCTCTTTTCTAATGGCATGACAGGGAATTACCTAAACTTTCCATCCTCAGTTTTCTCATCAATAAAGTGGGGAAAATAATGGTACCTGCCTCCTAGGAGTGACTTTCAAGTGAAATGAGCTAACACAAGCAGTGCCTGGCAGAGGTGTGCTGAATAACTGTCAGCTGTTATTTGTTTAGGGGACCTGGAATTTACATCACTTATTTTCTAGGATACAGGAAAAAATGTGAAATATTTATTTTAAAGCCATGAATAATGTTAGATAAAAATACAAAAATGCCGGGGGGAGGGGCGGAGCAAGATGGAAGACGAGTAACAGCTTCCTTGTGGCTGGGCATAGTGAGACTAGGGAGAGAGAAACTTCCCTTTGGGGACACAGGGAGACAGCATGAGGCTTCTGGACACCCTGAGGAAGGCTAAAGCGGCGGAGATTGGGCAAGTGGTTGTGTCTGTTCATTCAGTCTGATCCTGTCGGCAGCTGGGGGTGGGACAGCAGTGGGACTGCAGGCTGGAAGGGCCTAGCCTGTGAGCCATTTGGGTTTCTTTTGGACTTGGCACTCGGTTGAACTGCCTTGGGAGAACTTGGGCAGGAGTGCGGGGTTGTTTGAGTGTTGTCTGGGGCCCCAGACTGGGCCACCAAGCCAGACGGAGCTGCCAGTGTTTGGTGGTAGGCTGTGTGGAGCCATTGTGGGAGAACTGCCCTGGCAAGCTCCACCCTCAGGGTCGCAAAACAGGCATTGGGCGGGAGCGAGTAATCTAGTGACTGAGCAGCCTAAAGGCGGGG
>CAUYON010030102.1:0-29383 GCA_963573935.1 Arctocebus calabarensis
TTTACTTCTATAATTGTTTTACTTTCTGATCATAATGCAGAAAAAATTAGCATGTAAAACTATTTCTCAGATCATTTACATTTTTATGTGTCAACTACAAAGCATATCTCTGCTACATGAATATACCATTTCAGTGTTTTCAATTTTTTTTAAAAAGTACACAAATACTGCCCAGCTAATAAAAAAATCCTCTAATAGTTTGGATGTAGCAACAGTTAGCTACATATTTTCACATAATCATTAGGAATAAAAGCATAGCATTGCTGCCTCATGTCTTATATCAATACCTACTTGTCGAAAATGCAAAACAGTATTACATTTTTAGCTCAACCATGAGCAAAAAGAAAACGTGACACGTAATTATAATAGTCAGAATTTACTCTGCCTTTTAAACTTTAAATCAAGTACCAAGCTATTTTACCAAGTCTGTTATAAAGTCTCACTGTAGTCAACAATCTGCTTTAGCAGGATAGATGAAAGTCTCAGTCTGCATTAAACTGTGAATCCCCTGATATTTGTTTAGACAAGATTTTTGATTAATTTTTAGTCAAATTATTACATTGGTAAAGTATTTTTTAATATCAATAGTTTGTTGTTATCTAAAGTATATCTTTTGCAGAAATATTTTTCTACCTTTATATTTCCTAAATTTATACCAAAAATACCCTGATTTTAAGTAATTTTTCAGCAAACATTGGCAGGTCCAATAATATCTGTGATGTAATTAAATTTCCCCACTCTAAACTTTTAGTGTTGTGTTTCAGTATATGTACTTGTCTTCATTCTAATGCTAATACTTGAGAAAGCTCTTTCTGTAATCACTGCATTTATCTTATTTTATCTACTATGATTTCTTTGATGTTGAGAAAAGTACAAGCAGTTTTAAAGAATTTGCCACATTTTCCACTTTTGTAACACTTTTCTCTGGTATAAATTTTTCAATGAAAGGTTTGGTATGAACACCTGTTAATGGTTTTGCCACATTCTTCAATTCTGTACAGTTTCTCTCCAGTGTTAACTACCTTATGTACTGTCAGAACTGAAGCTTGTTAAATGCTTTGCCACATATTTTATATTTATGGAGTTTCTGTCCAGTATGAATTCTGCTATGTTTTGTAAGACCTGAGCACTGGTTAAAAGCTTTGCCACATTAATCTCATTTGTAGGGTTTCTCTCCAATATGAATCCTCTTATGTGTTGTGAGATCTGAGCACTTGTCAAAGGCTTTGTCAGTCTTCACATTTGTAGGTTTTCTCTCCAGTATGAAGTCTCTTATGGATTTTAAGAACTGAGCATTGATTAAAGGCTTTGCCATATTCTCCACATGTGTAGGGCTTCTGTCCAGTATGAATCCTCTTATGTTTTTTAAGATATGAGCACTTGTTAAAGACTTAGCAACATTCAGCACATTTATAGGGTTTCTCTCAAGTATGAATACGCTCGTGTCTTGTAAGATTTGAGCACTGGTTAAAGAATTTGCCACATTCTTCAAATTTGTAGAGTTTCTGTCCAGCATGAATTCTCTTATGATTTTTAAGATTTGACCACCGGTTAAAGGCTTTGCCACACTCTTCACATTTGTAGAATTTCTCTCCAGTGTGAATTCTCTTATGGGTTTTAAGATGTGAGCACCAGGTGAAGGCTTTGCCACATTCGGCACATTTGTAGGGCTTCTCTCCAGTATGAATTCTCTTATTGTTTTAAGAACTGAGCACTTGTTAAAGGCTTTGCCGCATTCTTCACATTTGTAGGATTTCTCTCCAGTATGAATGCTCTTATGTGTTGTAAGAAGTGAGCACTGGTTAAAGGCTCTGCCACATTCTTCACATTTGTAGGGTTTCTCTCCAGTATGAATTTGCTTGTGTCTTGTAAGATTTGAGCACTTGTTAAAGGCTTTGCCACATTCTTCACATTTGTAGGGATTCTCTCCAGCATGAATGCTCTTAGGTGTTGTAAGATTTGAGCACTGGTTAAAGGCTTTGCCACATTCTTCACATTTGTAGGGTTTCTCCCCAGTATGAATGCTCTTATGTGTTGTAAGATGTGAGCACTGCTTAAAGGCTTTGCCACATTCTTCACATTTGTAGGGTTTCTCTCCAGTATGAATTCTCTTATGTTTTTTAAGATGTAAGCACCAGTTAAAGGCTTTGCCACACTCTTCACATTTGTAGAATTTCTCTCCAGTATGAATTCTCTTTTGTTTTTTAAGATGTGCGCACGGGTTAAAGGCTTTGCCACATTCCACACATTTGTAGGGTTTCTCTCCAGTATGAATTCGCTTGTGTCTTATAAGATTTCAGCACTGGTTAAAGGCTTTGCCACATTTTTCACATTTGTAGGGCTTCTCTCCAGTTTGAATTCTCTTATGTGTTTTCAGAACTGAGCACTGGTTAAAGAATTTGCCACATTCTTCACATTTGTAGGGTTTCTCTCCAGTATGAATTTGGTTGTGTCTCATAAGATTTGAGCACTGCTTAAAGGCTTTGCCACATTCTTCACATTTGTAGGGTTTCTCTCCAGTATGAATTTGCTTGTGTCTTGTAACATTTGAGCACTGGTTAAAGGCTTTGCCACATTATTCACATTTGTTAGGTTTCTCTCCACTATGAATGCTCTTATGTGTTGTAAGATTTGAGCACTGCTTAAAGGCTTTGCCACATTCTTCACATTTGTAGGGTTTCTCTCCAGTATGAATGCCATTATGTGTTTTAAGATGTGAACACTGGTTAAAGACTTGGCCACATTCTTCATATTTGTAGGGTTTCTCTTCATTATGAATTATCTTATGTTTTTAAAGATGTGAGCACTGGTTAAAGGCTTTGCCACATTCCTCAAATTTGTAGGATTTCTCTCCAGTATGTATTCTCATATGTCTTATGAGACTTGAGCACTGGTCAAAGGGTTTGCCAAATTCATCATTCGTGTAGGGTATTTCTCCAGTGTGAATACTTTTTTGTATACTAAAAACAGAGCACTGATGGAAAGTTTCTTCACACTTCACACATTCTTCACACTTAGAGATTTTCTCTCCTGTGTTATCTTCCTTGGGTTCAGAAATATTTGACCTGTCACAAAAGGGTTCAGAATGCTTGGTGCCTTTGAAAGATTTCTTTCTAGTATGTCTTACCTTATGCCTACTTAGATTTTTAGATTTACTAATGACCCAAATACATTTATTGCCTTGAATGCTTGTCCTTTGTATAGTTGAAAATCTTTGTGCTAGTCCATTACAACACAGTTCCTCACCCATTCTTTCCCCAATTTTTCTTATGTGTAAATTGTCAAGGCCACAGCTGCCATATTTTATTATTCCTTTTTGGTACAAATCCATTGTTTCTTACTCTGGCAAAAAGTCCTGGGTATAATTAGAAGATAGTTCTAAAAGAAATAAAAATAGTAATTTATTTCACTTTTGAAACTCAGGGGAATAAACTTTATCTGGCCTTCTGTGGCCTTTCAAAGATGGGTTTCTGTTTTCCATGGAAAATATGCAACTCTCTGTTTTAGATATGCAGATACCATAAAAAGTGTAGTATTATAATAATAATGCATAAAAATTTTAAATTTGTCCTTTAAAATGTGACAGAAAAATTTTATGTGGAACTCAAATTAATTTACACCATGTTTACATTGTTTTAAATTCAAATGACTTTTGGAAATTCTTATGATAAATACAAAAACCATTTATAGAGATATAGAGAAGAAATTGGGAAAGGATAGTATGTCTCCAAAAGTCAATGAGACACAAAGAACATTAAGCCAGAAAAAAAGAACATAGTGACAACTACAAGAAACAATTTTAAGTAAAGAATAATTTCTCTACTTTTTACAAATTATATAAACTTGATTCATTAGATGTTAAACTTAAAAGGCATACATGGAAAAAAGGGACTGAAAATCCAGCTGTATTGTGTACAAAAGTCTCAACTTCATATCTAAAAAAGCAATATATTAAAATTGGCAGGATAGAAAAAGCATAGCCAAAAAGATGTTGACAATATGAGAACAGAGGAGATCACAGTTATGGTAGGCACATAATGTTTTATGTTAATAACATTATATTTTTTGGTTCAGCACCTGTGACTCAAGCAGCTAAGGCAATAGCCACATACATCTGAGCTGGCGGGTTTAAATCCAGCATGGGCCCACCAAACAACAATGATGGCTCTAACCAAAAAGTAGCCAGGTATTGTGGTGGGCACTTGTACTCCTAGCTACTTGGGAGGCATAGGTTGGAGACTCACTTGAACCCATGAATTGTAGATTGCTGTGAGCTGTGATACCACAACACTCTACTCAGGGCAACAACCTGTGGCTCTGTCTCAAAAAAATAATAATATTATTTTATTTTTAAAAACATACTCTTTTTTGGGGGGATACAGAGTCTCACTATGTCTCCCTTGGTAGAGTGCCATGGCATCACAACTCACAGCAACCACAAAGTCTTGGTCTATTGCGATTCTCCTTCCTCAGGCTCCCAAATAGCTGGAATTATAGGCACCCACCACAATGCCCAGCTACACGTTTGTTTTTGTTTGTATTGTTATTGCAGTTGTCATTTTTGTTTAACAGGCTTCAGGCTAAGTTGAAAACCAACAGCCTTCATGTAAATGGTTTGCGCCCTACTCACTGAGCTACCAGTGTTGAGACTAAAAATATGTATTAAATACTGTCACAAGAGACAAAACATCAATATCAAAAATTTTTAGAACTAAAAATTACATACATACATATATATACACATATACACATACATACACATACATAATATACATACGTATTTCTCTGGAAAGTTCACACATATGTTAAGAAAACACTGACAGAATTGTAGTAAGAAGCTATAAGCAAATAATTGCAAGCAGTAAGAAGCTATATAATAGGGTATGTCAACATTCTACTTTCAATAATACATTCAAATAATACATTCAGTCATATAACTAATAATAAAACACTGAATTTTTAAATTCTGTTAATATTGAGTCCTAACAGGGGTATAGAGATACAGAACAAAAGAATATACAATCTTCTCAATAGCTTATGAAACATTTCCCTGGAAAGACCACCTGTTCTATCATTAAAAATTCTTAAACAATTAAAAAAAATTAATGCTATGCACTTTCAGTTGTGACCAAAATGGAATTGGAGGATAAAACAATAACAGAATAACAGAAAAATATACATAAATACATGGAAAATAAGCCACACACTCTTTAACATGCTCTTGTTCAAGCAATGGGAGACTTACTGGTGAGAAGATGCCCATACTGCATCTTTTACTCCAATCAAAATGCTATTCTGATTTAATATAATCTTTTTCAAATTCCCAATTTCTCATTTTTTCAATATGAAAATAGAAATAGCCATCACCCAAATCATTTGGAATCCCAAGGCACCACAAATATCTCAACAGTCATTCAAAAGAGAACTATGGTATGGACACCATAGTTTTTGATTACAATACATTAAAAAGCTATAGTAATCAAAGTAGTTTTATAATGAGAAAAAAGCAGACAACTAGACCAATAAATCAGAGGAAATAAAAGTATAAATCATGGTATAGATCTTTGTTATAGCTATTTACAGAACCATATTTATTACAACAATATTCACAGAAAACAGAAGATGAAAGTAATCAAACTTCCTTTATCAAATGAGAGAATAAATACAATTTGAAATATACAAATAATGGATTATTTTTCAGCTTTTCAGAAGTAGGTTATCTTATATGCAATAGAAATATATACAAAGAGGACATTATGGATAATGAAACGTCGAACAAAAATATACAGATGGTTTATGATTATACTTACGTATACCTTGATATTTCTGATATAGTTACACTCTTGGAAACAAAATAAAAGGATGCTATTTGTCAGGGATTGGGCAATGACACAATAGTCAATTTCTTTATATTATTGAATTTTAGTCTTAGCAAATGCATACATTATAGAGTACATTTCATATCATTGTAAATGTTATTAAAATGACTGGTGTGAATAATTAAATTGTTAATTGTAAATTTTATACTATTTGTTTAATAATAATTAGAATAAAAATAACATCTTAAAGAGATACAGTTATGAAATATTTCAAAACTTTCCATCAAATGACAAAGGTATTTCTCTCACACAAATGTAATACATATTCACCAATAAGTAGATGTTGAAGTTACAACAATTTTCATGAATACTAACCTAGACAGAATAAAATATCTTTTGACTGCTAACCAATAAAATAAGCATACTAACTTGCAAACAGTTTAGAGGTATTTTTTATTCACATCAGCAAATAAACACAAGATTTATGTTATAAATGAATAACTGGCTGATTTATTTATTTATTTTTATTAAGTCACAAACACATTGCTCACTTATGTATTAATGCATTTATGGGGTACAATGTACTGCTTTTATATAAAATTTGGAATGCTTACATTGAAGTAGTTAATATATCCTTCAACTTATTTACTTAATTATTGTGTTAAGACATTTATATTCTATAGTTTACAGATTAGACATGTACCCTTGCAATATGCACCGTAGGTGTGATCCCACCATTTATCCTCCCCCCTTCCCTACCATTCCCCTTCTATTCCTCTATCACGGGCTATTGTTGTGATTTATCTTTCTTATGAAAGTGTGAATGATTATAAATTAGTTTTACAATAGTACTGAGTACATTGTATACTTTTTCTTCCATTCTTGAGATACCTTACTAGTAGTATATATTACAGTTTCATCCATGTAAACATAAAAGAGGTAAATTCTCCATCACTTTTTAAGGCTGCATATTATTATTCTACAGTATACATATACAATACTATATTAAGTTATTGTAATAGACAATGAGGATGCTTTTATTACATGGCTATTATGAATTGAGCTGCAATGAATAATCTGGTGCAAATATCTTTGTCGTAAAGTGATTTTTGTTCTTTTGGATAGACACCCAGTAGAGAAATTGCAGGTACTAATGGCAAGTCTACTTTTATAACTATGAGTGTTCTGCAAACGTCTTTCCAAAGGGAATGAGAAAAGAAATAGCTGAAGATGTTACCAAATGGAAAACCATACCAAGCTCATGCTAGGGAAGAATCAACATTGATAAAGTGTGTATATTGCCCAAAGCAACATACAAATTTAATGAAATTCCTATTAAAGCACCAATGTTACACTTTAAAGATCTGGAAAATATATGGAATCAGAAAAAAACTCAAATAGCCAAGACATTATTCAGAAATAAAAACAAATCAGCAGGAATCATTCTATCAGATTAGAATATACTATAAATCTCTACTGATCAAAACAGCATAGTACTGGCACAAAAATAGAGAGGTAGATGTATGCAACAGAATAGAGAAAGATGACTCCAGACACTTTTCATCATTTGAGCTTTGATAATCCCATCAAAGATACCAAATAGGGGAATGATTTCCTATTTAACAAAAGATGCTGGGTAAACTGGCTGGCGACCTATAGAAGACTGAAACTGGATCCACACCTTTCACCACTAACAAAAATTGACTATCACTGGATGAAAGTTTTAAACTTAAGACATGAAACTACAAAGCTTCATGGGGAGAGAGCAGGGCATACACTTGAAGAAATTGGCCTGGGAGAATGCTTTATGAGTACAAACCCCCGGGCAATTGATGTGACATCATAAATACATCACTGGAATTTTATCAAACAACAACCCTTCTGTACAGCCAAGAACACAGTAAGTAAAGCAAGCAGATAACCCTCAGAATGGGAGAAGGTATTCACAGGTTATGCTTCTGACAAAATCTTCATAACAAGAATTGATAGAGACCTCAAAGTTATTAATAAGAATTTAACAAATGTTTTTTTTTTTCAGTTGTGGGCAAGACACTTGAACAGAGGCTACTCTGAAAAAGCTAGGCTTATGGCATACAACCATATGAAAAACTGCTCATCGTGCCCTGTGATTGCACCAATGTACATAATTATGATTCAATAAAATTATTAAAAAAAAAAACTGCTCATCATCATTAGTCTTCAGAGAAATCAAATCAAAACCACTTTGAGATATCTTCTAAGTCCAGTAAAAGTAGCCCACATCACAAAATCCCAAAACTACAGATGTTGGTGTGCAAGTGGAGAAAAGAGAACACTTCTGCACTGCTGGTGGAATGCACTCTCAATGGCTAATTTATATTAAAAATTTTGAGGGCAAGGAAGAGCAAAGAGATAAGGTAAGGGGCAACTAGACTGAAAGTGCCTGGTAACAAAGGGGAAGGGAAAACCTCTCATTTGGGGAGGACTGCCATGGGTATTCTATGGGTGACCAGGCAATAAAGGACCTCTATGATAACCATGAAGATTCACTTCTGTGCATAGGAATCTAACCTCTGGATCCCCATCCTGCCTGGTGAAAAAGTGAATAAAATTTTCTCTGCAGTCTTGAGCCCACAACCTATCCTCCCCTCTCTGTTGTTGCCTGATGGACTGCTCCATTCAGAGGTCAGAGGGTTTGAAAATGTGTTTGTCAGTGTGTTTAACAAGGTCTCTGAGAGACTTCTACATTGTGTGGGCCATTGACTCAAATGCCATTCATTCCCTGTTGCAAGAAGCAATTGTGGCTATGCAGCACTAAATTTGGCATGGCATGGATTCTCCTCACTATACCTTAGGGTAAAGGGGACATTTCCCCTGCCCTCTGAAGAAGCCCTTCTCATTGTGCCCAATGACTCATAGTTTTCCTCCTGATTACTTACAAAGAACCAGTCTTAGCCTTAGGCGACCTACCCTGGGAAGGTCCAGGAATAAGATCCTCCTCCCTAGCCTCAGGTGATGGCTGCTATATACCAGGTCTACAAATATGATATCAGAGGAAAGACTGCAGCTTCTTTGAACTTGTTTTCACAAGGGCTGTTTATACCACTGAAGCAGAAATGTTTGGAGCTTCTGGTGGATTCCTCTCCTCCAGCTGCTGCTGGTGAGGGGCCACAGGTTTGCACTGATTTGAATTTGTTTGCACAGGGGGCTTGGTACCATCGGGGGCCGAATCAGAGGTCTGTCCATGGATTCATTTTCTTGATCAATTTGCAGTAGGGTCAACAGGGATTTGAATCTTTTATAGTAGCGACTCCAGTAAAATAAAGAGGATTTTTTAAAGTGAGGAGAGAATAAGCTGACACCAGAACATAATCAATACGGCCTATCTTGTAGACTCGCCCAACATAGGGCACTCACTCAATGGCCTGTCCCTCAGAGCCACTTACCCAAACTGCAGAGAAGAAGGTCTACTCTCAGAAATGCTCAACCTGCATTCCTCCCAAGAAGATTCATAAGATTGTGTGGGGAAAGAGCCACAAGCACAAGTTCCTAGCCACTGGTGAAAGGGTGATAATCTCCATTTCCTGGTATCTCCAGATATGATCTCACTCCACTGGTTTTGGTTTCCAAATAGGTCTCTGGGGTGCTGCCTGATGGTCCACCATCAGATTATCTCTCAATAACTATTTAGGGACAGTCTAACATTTCAACTAAAACAGTATAATTAAAATGAAAAACAGGCTGAAAATACAAATGGAGGGAACCAGAAGGAAAATCCTGACAACATGGAAAATCAGATTAGATTAACTCCCTCCTTCCCCGTAAGAGATTTCAAGGCAGATATAGTAGAAAATACAATCAATAGAGAAATGTTTTATATTTCCGGAAAAGAACTCAGAATATGAATGACAATTATATGAATGGAATCAAGGAATAGATGAATAAATAAATACAAACAATAGCAAAAAAAAAATTATCAAGAAATTAGTGAAATAAGAGACAAAGTCACCAGACATTTGGATATAAGTAGAAAAGATGTAGCAGACCTTAAGTAATTGAAAGAAATATCCAAAGAGCATCAAAATACAATACAAAGCCTTAGTAGGGCAGAACATGGAGAATAAAGAAACTCAGAAACTTTGGACTTTGGATCATTAAAAGAGGCAGGAAAAGAGAAAAAAAAAAAGGACAGAATATTCCCTGAGATAGCAATGGGAATACTCTAAAAGATCATATACACAAATTATAGACATTCCCGACAGAGAATATGGTCCTGAAAACACTGAAGCTCTACTTCAAGATATCATGGTATAAAATTTCCAAAGAATTAAGAGATATATAATAAAGATAGCATATTTTTTAATAATCCCATAACAAAACAATCTAAGTAAAGCATCTCCTAGACACATTTTAATTAAAATTGGCAAAAAAAAAAAAAAAAAAAAAAAAAAATTTAAAACAAAAGTTTTATTCTCTGAAAGTCTGGGCCCAAAATGAGGGTGTGCATTACATCTACTGGAACACATTAATACAAGGCAAAGTATGCCCCTGACATGTGGATCCAGACGAAGACAGCTGTCCGCAGACAGCTGCGGCTCGGGGACCGCCACCTCCTTGGATTTCTAGTTTAAAGTGACATGCATGGGGGGTGGTCTCTCAGGACAGCCTGGTGGAAGCAGCATCTGTGCACGTTTCCCCCAGAGTCAGGGTTCTCTCTGGTGAGTCGCCTCCTGATATCTTAACAGCTGATGAGGAAAGGCAGTGTCTAATGGGGGTGGGGAAGAGTGAACACCACACCGAAGCAGATCAGCTTTGTACAGATGCTTTTTATTGAGATTTATATAAGCAATTTTACCAATACGGAACACCAGCCTGGCTGCTCCAAAATAACTGTAAAAGATGGTGACCTGATGCCGAGGGAGGGACCTCAGACGCGGAGTGGTATCTCACGTGGAATAACTATTTCAAATGTGCACTAGTAAGCCTGTCCTGAGAAGGGATTATAAGCCTTCCCTGGCACAATAAATACAAAAAGAGACAAAAACAAACTGACATTTCTTTCTTGGTAAAATATCTAGATTTACAACATCTAGTTTACTAGCTTCGCTTTGTATAGCAATGCACAATAGAAATGGATTTATTTCTTTAAGGGTATTATACTTAGCCAAGAATATAGTAAATTGTTACCACATTGATGGCTGTGAAACCATGAAAACAGGCAGAGAACAGTGGCAGCAAGTGGGGAGGGACTCTTTCCCAGAGACCGGCCTTCATCCTGTTTCACCGGCGTCAAAGGTCCACTCACACATGAGATCTCTTCACAACGTGGTCATCATTACGTGAGGGCATGTGCCTTTACAACCCCATTTTGCAAACCGTTTTGAAATAGAGAAGGGAGAAAAGCCGTATTCACATATGCTGCTCCTGAAAACAGCGCTTTTAAGCACAACTTGCTGTTGATAAACAGTGAGGACGGCCCATCTGTTTAGTAAATGGAGAAATCAGGTGCGATCATCAAATCTGGAGGCAACGGGAAGACCAGCTGTGGGGATTTGGCACAATGAAAGTAAAAAATATTGTTCTGGGTTGTACCTCAGACCCTAAGGGATCGCTGTCTAGAAGAGATGGCCACCTGTTCAGCTCATCAGGGTCCCTCGACAACGCCGGGGTCCTATAAACAAATCTACATCATGAGAGAATTACACTGCAGTGTCTTAAAGAAATCTTTTGTGGTATAGCCAGTCCACAATAAAGCATCTGGGGTACTTGTCAGCACGCAAGACGCCTTTGAAGAGGTAGATGAAAGCAATATTTCAGAGCAAGTTTGCTGTCAGATGTCACAAGCGCACACACACGCCTCTCAGCACAGAGCAGAAGACAAACATTGTTGAGGATGGTGCCCGGCGGTGAGGAGCTGATCTGGCCCCACGTTGCTATATGCATTATTTAGATTTTATTGTATGAAGAACACAAAGGACTGTCATTTCTTTAAATAACAAACTATACAGATAAAAAGGAGCAGAAATGATAGGGAATGTTTTTGATGACGACAAACTTTCAGATTCAATAAATAATATAAAATGCCTTTGTGCTAAAATAGAACTCTTTTGTTTTTTATATATACGTAGTTCAGCGATCTTTAGGTTACCCAGAAAAAGCTGAATCTATTATAATTAGTTGAAACATAGAAAAATACAATTTCACAAAACTAAAAAAAAGGCCAGTGTTTCACTTATAAGCTACATATAATATATACATCATAGAATATTATCAACTAAGAAACAAATTTCAAGTTCTATGTAATACGAATATACAATTGCAAATATTTCTCCATTCCCTACCCTTATATAGGTGTATTTTAGGACAAAATTAAAATGGAAGCATAGTTGCCCAATTTCAGAGATGATCTTGAGATTGTTAGATATTGGAGCACTAATTCCAATATGAATTATTTAACTCTACAATGAAGGATTCCCCCCCACCACGTTTTAATTGAAATGCATAAACCATTACCCATTTTCTATAGCTTTTCATTTGTTTGTTTTTAATAAAGGTGATTTACAATGTGGGGTCCAGCACTTATCAGCCAAGGCTGCTCACTCCTGTCACTCTGCTTTGAAACAACAGCTTTCTTTCTCTTTGTGGACAAAGAAAATCTGAAGTCCATTATAACTTAAGAAAACCAAGGCATATCATTTTAGAATTCAACTTTAATTCATTCCACAGTAAAAATTTGTAAAATGTGGTCCTCATTTAAAAAAAAATTCACATTAACTTAAATTAATTAATGTGAAATAAATTAATTAATTCACATTAATTAATGGAATTTAAGTACTCCATTAAAGCCTCTCCAATGAACCTTACATGGGAAGGGAAAATCAGATCTTAAGGAAAAGATTTTTTTCCTTTTTTTGAAAAATTTAAACTATTAAAGCTCACTGTAGACGTGGACATGGCACAAACAGTAAGGGTCCGATTGTATCCTGGCGGGGGAGGGGGTCTTACTAGAACTTCAGTGATTTCATAACAATGACCCCGACTGGACAATGCATTCATAGTGACCTAGTGACCACTTCACATGCTGGGGCTGCAATGCAGACTGACAAGGTGTTTCAGAACTGGCTGGTGCTGACTGAGCTCTGGGCCCCTGTGCCTTCACTGGCAGGTGGCAGAGGACATGCAGCAGAAATCTTACTTTGTCAGCAAGTCCTGATAGACAGCAAGTGGACTCTTAACATGTTCAGCTGAATATGTTCAGCTCCATATTCAAAAATACAGGGATGAACTTTTATAGTAATTATTACTGTAATTACAAGGAATAAAACAAAACAAACAAAAAACTCCTCTGTTCTAGAGAAAAAAAAACCCACCAACTTTAACTTGGTCGTTTCCTCAGTGCTTTATGGTGCATAAAGGGAATGGTGTTGACCAAATTCACTTCTTTGCTTGCCCCATGTTCACCATGACTTTGATGTTTCTCTCTGATACGCACCAACCCACTCATCACCTGTCACAGACTCTTGCTCCCCACCTGGTACAAACACCCCCTCATGCACGGGGCTAAATCAATCTCTGAAAGACACAGACATGTTTCCCTGAACATACCTGAAAAAAAAAAAATCACATGTGATTAAATCACACAAAAGTTTTATCTTGCACCAATGCATCTTTATAAAAAAGGTCAAACTTTGAGAATTTTGTTTTCTTCTTGAAATGTCAAAATTCTGAAACATTTATTAGAAAAATTAATTCTGTTGAAAAGTTAAATGTATTTAATTAGCCCAACTACAAAATCTGAGTGAAATTTTAAAAATTCATCAGAAAATAAATGTGATCTTTTCAATCTACTTAAATCCCACCGTCATTTGGTAAACAGCACTTTTTTAATGGCCATTGAGGGCTTAAAACAATTATCTCGAATATCTGCATGACATATTTCAAACTGTAAATCAAGCTGAATCTTGTTAATAAATGGGTCATTCATTATTTGCTACTGTTGCTCTTTATTGAGCAAAATGCTTCCTTTCCTTAAGTGTGCCTTGCTGGACATTAGGCCCTTCTAAAAATACATATAGAATTTGAAATTGCAATGTCAGTGAATTGACCAATCAGAGCCATGCATGAGTACTTTGCATTAATGGTGAAACAATAAATCGATTTCTAGGAATTTTGCTGAAAATCCCACTTAAACACAGCAAAAAAGGAAAATCAATGAACGCTGATGACATGAAGGGGAAAAGAGAATAGGTTAAAAAGAATAAATGCAGATTCACAAAGTTTGTAATCTATTTCATATTATGTTATATAGCAGCTTAAAATACTGTTATTTTTAGGCTTTGCTTTGCCAATTCCTTTGAATCATGAAATTGAGACTTCTTATAACATAATTTTGCAAAAATATCAGCCTCACTTATTTTCCCTGATGATGTTAAAATACCTCAACCATAGAAATCTAAAATAATGAGAGAACGTGGTCTCAATTTTGTTCTTGTTAGTGGTCTAAATGTAATTAGGGAAAGCATCAAGGAATTATGTAACCTCTGAAAATTTTTTAAAACAGCCAAGTGCACTGAAATTTCTAACCCAGCTGACTCTCCTCTGAACACATAGACAGCAGATACAACCAGAGCAGGTTTTGTCTCCATCCTGGTGTCCCCGCAGACTGGCCTCTTGAGGACCATCAAACCAGACCCCAACATAAGGTGGTCACTGCCCTCAGAAGCAGCTCCTCCTAACCTCACAAAGTACTTTGAAGTTAAAGTCTCTAGATGCACTTCTGAGCCTCGTCATTATAAATCAAAGGTGAGTTGAAAAGGTGTAAAAGTTCACTTGGAGGAAGTGTGATGCAAAAGGGCTTTTGAGACATTTTCTGATTCATATTTCTTTTCTAAAAGAGAGATGACCCTTATGTTCATCTCCAGAGAAAATGTAACTATTTTGAAAAGAGATGACAATCTCTCAGAATGCTTTTGCTAGATAATGCCCCAGGTGCCAGATGTGAGATGTTGAGCCCGGACCCTAAAGGAGTCACCAAGCCTTCTCAGTAGAGGAAGCCAAGAGCTTCCTCCCCTGAGAATGCTGAGCACCTGCCTAGGAGCTTGTGATCCCAAAGGTAATGACAATCAGCCCAGCCATGATTAACCAGGGCTGGGAAGATATTCTTTAAACACAATGGTGTTTATGTTTCCAGTGGTGGTTCACTCTCACTCTCTTTTTTTTTTTTTTTTTTTGAGAAAAGGTCTCACTCTGTCATCCAGGCTAGTGTGTAGTGGCATCATCATAGCTCACTGTGACCTCAAACTCCTGCGCTCAAGCCATCTTCCAGCCTCAGCCTCCTTAGTACTTGGGACTACAGGCATGCACTACCATGCCCACATAATTTTTCTATTTTTTGTAGAGATAGGATCTTGCTCTTGCTTAGGTGGGTCCCAAACTCCTGGCCTCAGGCTGTCCTCCTGCCTTGGCCCCTCAAAGTGCTAGGATTACAGGCATGAGCCACTGCTCCTGGCCTTTTTCACTGTCTTTTAAAAACGGAATTTGAATACTCTTCTTATCTTTTAAATAAGGGAATGCATTAAATAGTATACGCCACCTCCTGCAGTGGAAATTACAGATAGAACAAGTATGTTAATTTAAATCCCAATTAGTAGCTGACATGGATCACAAACCTCAAAATTTCTTTTCCAAAGTCACTCCTGTGAAATGGTAGACATTTTCAGTAAATGATCTTCCAAAATCTCCAAATATAATTTCATTAAAATGTACTTTCCCAATGAACATAGCACACATATATTAAAAACAAAGACTTGGAACCAGTAAAAAATATCAAGGACAGGATACAGATAATTATGGTGTCAAGTTATTTATATCGTTAGTAGTTAATTTATGGACATACAACGAAAGCATAGCAGGCATAGGATAAATATGTGGACTTTTAAAATTATGATTCTTGTAGTCTGATGACATAGGGGACTTCACTGGGTCTCATAAGCTAGCATGTATCTGGGGCATCGACAGGGCATGAAGATAGTGTGCAAAACAAACGTAGGGAGGATGCCGCTAGGATCAGGCAAAAACGCCTTGACACGAAAGCAATCTCAAGTCTCTGTCCTACAGCAACCCAGTGCAAAGCGTCCCATTCATTAAAGACAACGTTAAGTCAGAGAGACAATCTATACCCTTTACCCATTTTGATACATTCATTCTTCAGCATTCTTTTTCAACAAAATTCATTTTAAACTCTTTGCAGTTTAACAATGTAAAATGGACCTTCTTTTGCATATCCATTACTGATGTGTTTCCTGTGGTCAGGCAGAAGGAACCAGCGTGACTGTCACCGGACTGCATGTTGAGACCCAGACAGACTCACCTGCGACTGTCCCTGTGCACCAGGCATAGGGAGTCGCTGTTAAGTCTGTTTGCACACAGTGGACTTGAAGATTTTTGAAAACTGCTACTCTCCCCAAATCGACAACTCCACTGTGACTCTTTTGGCATTACGGTAAACATTCTCAAGGATCAGCGCATGGACGCCTTCAACGCCTGGTCATGCTGCCCACTTTGAGAATATCCCCCCATCACCTACCAGCTCTGAGTGCAACCTCCTCCGAAAACATTTTCAACTCAACCCAGGACAACCAGAAGTCAGTTGTAAAGTGCACAGAAGAAATACCCTGTGGCTCTCCCATCTCCCAGCATTATGGTGCAAAGACAGAAAACCAGCAGTGGCTGTTTATAGATAAAATATGGCAATGCTCAGGGCAATCTAGTACCCAACTCTGAAGATTGTTACATTCCATCCTGGAAAGTTTAAGAAGTGTTTGATATCAGTCATAAAAAGGTAAGTGGTAAGTAGGAATCATTTCAAGTTCTAGGTCCATAGATACCAAAATAAGTGTATAGTAAAGAAAAACTTTCATTTCTTCAGTAGTTTCAGATGTGGGTAATAATCAGACAGAGGAGCGAGGCTGATCCCAAGTCAGAAAATGGTCTGGGCTCCTATTAGGAGCATCACAGAGTCTTGGGTCTTCTCTGCCGTGGAAGGGCCCCAGCAGTCCGTAAGTCAGATGTTTGTATCCCCACACTTCTCTAAAAGGCTCTGTTCAAAGGGCTGAAGACCCCTGGTGTGGATCCCTCAAGGAAACTTCCCTGCCCCTGGGTGCTAGAGGCCATTACTGTTTCTGTGACAGAGGGGTGGCTTTGAGAACTCCACTATGTTGGATCGAGGCTTGTTGAGGAACTTTGGAGCGCGGCGTAATAACCGCTGGGCCTCCATGAAGGTCTCAGTCAACTCTTTCTTCCACTGCACAAACTCCGGGTCACTCTGAATGGAAACAAAAGTATAGAAGTTGAGACAGGTCCTCCCACTTGACCAGCAGCTGTGGATGCCACTAATGTTATTGGTAATTACTAGTGATATCCACAGCTGCTGGTCAAGCAGTGTTACCACCTGGTGGGCCAGGCTGACACCTTCTCCAGAATCTCTTGCAGGGAGAAGGAAAAGGCCCCAGTAAAGCCCTTTAGACGTCTCCTGTATGACCCACTGTGAGAACCACTGCCTTTAATTTGTCTAGAGATTACCTCTGATTTCTAAAACAACTTAAGTCTACAAAATAATACATAGGGAATAGTTTTAATAAATCAAAAAAGGCCTTTGCTTGTGTAATGTAGTAATAAAGTTATTTAAAATGTGTTTATATTTACTACTTTTTTTTTTGCAGTTTTTTTTTTTTTTTTTTTTTTTTTTTGGCCAGGGCCTGGTTTGAACCCTCTACCTCTGTTATGTGGGGCCAGTGCCCTGCTCCCTTGAACCACAGGCGCCACCCTATATTTACTACTTTTTTATCCCTCGAAATGCACTCCTTTAAATGCACACACACACACACACACACACCTCTTTCAGCACGACACAAGTAGAAAACTATTGAAGAATTAAGTTTGTGCCACAATTCAACTTAAGGTAAAGAAAGATGGCATTTCCTTTCAGACAATCACTTCATTATCTTATGTTTATTTAAATATATAAATCTTAATCTTAAGTGGGCTGAAAGAGAAGATCTGGAAAGTCATAGAACAAATAAAAGTCTAGGCCCCATTAAGTACAGGAAAGCGTTTCTAAATAGGGTAATGAAATTCCTTCATGTACTTTTTCCTAACATTTTTTAAGATTTGCTTTTCAAAAAATAATTATTAATTTGGGCGGCACCTCTGGCTCAGTGAGTAGGGCTCCGGCTCCATATAGTGAGGGTGGTGGGTTCAAAACCGGCCCTGGTCAAACTATAACAAAAAATAGCCAGGCGTTGTGGTGGGCTGGCTATTCAGGAGGCTGAGGCAAGAGAATTGCGTAAGCCCAAGAGCTGAAGGTTGCTGTGAGCTGTGATGCCACAGCACTCTACCAACGGTGACAAAGTGAGACTCTGTCTCAAAAAAAAAATTATTAATTTGCTGAAAACCTTGCATCTTGTGGCTTTCTTAATAAGTATGTAAGTGATAACATGGAGTAAGAAAATGTTTTATAAGCATGCAGCTGTCTTTGCTGAATATTTATAAATTATTATTTCACCTGAGAAAAAGTAAAACTCACCTCACATTGCAAGACAAATTGCTTCCCTCCTTTTATTCTGAACAAAATACATTTTTTGTCTTTAATCTGAGTTTCTTCCACAGAGAGAATCTGATCCATTGTCAGTAAATTTTGCTAACCAGAAAAATAAAAATTCAACATTAGTTTACATTGTTGCATGATTTTTAGGTTAAATTAATAAGCAATAATACCAAAAACTATCAAATGAGAACAAGTAAATAAAAAAGGTTTTTTTTTCTTTCTTTGCTGATATTCTAAAGGACACACACAAAAGTTCAATTTATAATATTTCAAAGAAAATAAATCTTAAAAAGACAGATTTCAATAAGGAAAACTAGAGAATCTGTTCCCCCAACACAGAACTGATTGAGAATGAGTCACAAATATTTTTTTTGTATCACGCACGCATTCATAATTAAATGGCAACTTCACCAGCAGGGATTAAGAAATACAGTCCAAAGTTAAACATATAAAATTTAGGCCCACTATTTTCTACTCTTCTGACTACTGGGTAACTGATGGGTGGTATTCCAATATATACAAAATAGAAACTAAGTTTTTAACCAGGCCTTCCCCAAGAGCAGAAAGCATGCCTCCCGTCACAGTCGGCCCCTTCTGCAGTGACCAGCTCTCACAGCAAAGTCTTCACCAATGCAGCCTGACTTGCGCAAAGGTACAGTGTTCAGCTCATTCTGTCTTAGCTCTTGAAATAATCTTAAAGGGCAGCTACATCTCCCCATCTGCCATGTGATTCACATACACATTTCCAACAAGGTAGAGACATAAAGAAATAGCATTTGGTGGCCCTGCCTCTACAGCAATTATCGCAGCTGGTGACATTTTATTTGACCCAACCTAGAGAAGCTGATTAATGGAGAAACTGAGAGCACAGAGAGACCTGAGTCTGACTCGCCTCAGGCCCCCACTGTCCAGCTTCCCTCTGTAAGTCCTAATGTCCTCTTCATAAAATGGAGGTTGGACCCTCCATGGCTACTAAACAGTTGAATTTGCTTACAGCATAGTCATCCCTTGGCGTCTGTGGGGGACTGGTTCTAGGCCTCCCCAGGATTCCGAAATCCACAGATGTTTAAATCCTGATATGAAATAATATAAGGTCTGCATATCCTATGAACATCCTCCCATATACTTTAAATCACCTGTGTTACTTATAACACAATGTAAAGGCTATGTAAATAATTTTTCTACTGTATTGCTTTCTATCTGTATTTGTTTTTATTGTTGTACTGTTCTTTTTGCTGTTTTTCCCCCAAATATTTTTAATCTGTGGTTGGTCGAATCTGAGGATGTGGAACCTGCAGATACAAAGGGTTGACTATAGTTGTTGTAATTTCTGTTACTCTCATGTCACAAATGAGGAAACTGAGGCTCATGGTCACTATAATGTACTCAAAGTCTCAGAGACTCTGGGTGGCCGGTCTGGGTGCCTGTGTGTGACTCTAGCATGCTAGCTTTTTACCTTTTTTGATCTCTCAGCCTTCTTCGCACTCATCTGACGATGCAGTGCTTTTGACTTCATAAAAGGCCACATTCTATTTTCAGATATTCCTCAACTTGGACTTGACTTCGAAGTTTAAAACTTAAAGTTTGAACATTACAATCTCAGATGTACAAATTAAAATAGACACTCAGGGTTTAAGAAGCTATTTTATGAAACATGTCAGCAATATGAAATAACCTTTTGACCTTGAACATCCTGAAACTCTGTGCCCAGTTAGACTGCCTTGGACTTACCCGAGACTCCCCCTCTCCTCTCCATTCAAGTCTATTTGGAAAGAGGTAAAAATAGCGACGCTGCCACTGAGTCAGAAATGGGTTTCCCAGTTTCAACATGTACCCGTGCATAATGCAGTCTTTTCCCAAAGCGTAATCTGCGGAATACAAAATAACTGTAAATTAAATAGGCTCAGAGACAAAATATCTTAGCAGTATTATTCTTAAGAAAAAAAAGAATGACATACTTTTTAGAAAACCAACTTTCTATAATTGTAACACACTATGGAAATCATTATTTTAGTTTTTAACACATGTGCACCAGAAATCTAGAGATTAGAGGTTTCTTCCACTTGCTCTCTACTAACATATCAAATGGTTGCTTCTCAATATTCTGATAAATCATAACGTTCCTTTAGTGCTTTGAAAGGGCAAATGCTAGTTGCCAAACTCTTTTTTCATTATATATATATAATGAGAATTAAGGAATAGAAAGTATTTAAATTTACACTATCTCCAGAGTACCTCTGCTTTTATATGAGAAAGGGATTGTCCCATTAATCTCTCTTTTATCTTACAAATAATAATAGAGTGGGAATTTTCTTGTCCAGGTAAGCTAAAGTAACCCAAGCATTGAAAACAGTTAATTGTGCAGCTAAAAGTTAGGTTCATTCCTCAAATACATTATTATGTACAGAGTCAAATCACACTTATGTTGAGTTCTGTTTATATGTTTTAGGGGATATACTATCTCTTACAAAGAAAGTTAATTTTAAAGCCTTCACTGAAGACTTTGGTGATTGTGCCAAAATCATTCATTCACTCACTTGTTCATTCAACAACTATTAGGTGAATGCCTAGGTGCCTGGCATGTTCTGAGTAGTCTGGATTCAGCAGTGAACAAAACAGAATGAAATCCTGCCTCAGGGAGCTTATAATCTAGTGAGAGATATGGATAATAAATAAATAAATGAGCAAAACCCAGTGGTGATGGGGGGCGTTTATGGAGTTACTATTTTAATCAAAATAGTGCCTGCATTTCCCAAGTCTATTTAAACTAAGACTGTAGTCATCCCTCCAGAATCCACAGAGGGTTGATTCTTGGGCCTCTGCAGATACCAGAATCCTCAGATGTTCAAATGCTCAACATAAGATGACTCAGTACTTGCATGTAACCTATGTCCCTCCTCCCATATATTTTAAAACACCTCTCGATTACCGGTAATACTTAATACAATGTAAGTGCTATATAAATAGCTGCTTACACTATATTGTTTTTTACTTGTGTTATTATTATTATTATTTTTTGAGACAGAGTCTCACTCTGTCACTCTAGGTAGAGTGCTGAGGTGTCAAATTCTTGGGCTGGAGTGATCCTCTTGCCTCAGCCTCCCAAGTAGCTGAGACTACAGGTGCCCACCAGCACCCAGCTATATATATATTTTTAAGGAGAGACAGGGTCTTGCTCTTGCTCAGGCTGGTCTGGAACTCCTGAGATCAGGCTAACCACATCTGTGAGATCACAGATGTGAACCACCGTACCTGGCCTGTTTGTATTATTTTTTTCCAAATATTTTCAATTTGTGGTTGATGAAATGCACAGATGCAGATTACAGATGCAGGGGACCAACTTCGTTGGACCTTCTTCATAGATCTACGCCTAAACTGTATGTTGCTGTGAGGTGACTTCTGAGATCATCAACCAAGACCTAGCTACGCACAGGCTGGTTACGAACATGAAAAGATAAATTCACTAATTTGCTAGGTATTCTGTCTAATTAAAAAGATCCATTTCAACAAGGTCCTTAAGGTGCATATTGTCAGGATTCTAGTGACATTATGGCCCTCCCTTGAGAAAATCAGCATGGATACAATTTTTGTTTAAAATCTGCTATGGCAGGTGATGGCAATAGACTAGTTCTCTAAAGAAGAAACAAATGACAGCCATGTCCCTGCATAATGGAGGCAAGCAGTTTAAAGATATACAGTATTCCCTTGGATTATTCTGGCAACTTTTATATCTGGGGTAAGTCATCCAGGCTCGAGGACACTTTAAATACTATAGGAAAATTGACAGATAAGACCAATGGCCCCTATGCTGCCTCTGAAGGAATCCTTTGTCTCCACCAAAGTAACCTCCTAGTAGAGGAAAAATATTTCTGGTCATTCTTCTTATATAAGGTTAATCTTATAAGAATCTTTGCTCAGGGCTTGGTGCTTGTAGCTCAGCAGCTAAGGTGCCAGCCACATACACTGAATCTGGCAGGTTCGAATCCAGCCCAGGCCTGCCAAACAACAATGACAACTGCAACCAAAAAAAAAAAAAAAAAAAAGCCGGGCATTGTGTGGGTGCTACTTGGGAGGCTGAGGCAAGAGAATCCTTAAGCCCAAGAGTTTGAGGTTGCTGTGAGCTGTGATGCCATGGCACTCTACCCAGGGTGACATAGCGAGACTCTATCTCAAAAAAAAAGAATTTGCTCAGAGGAAACATGAAATATCTTACCATAATCATCAATTACATTTAAAAAAATCTTAGAAAAACCCAAACTCATAAAAATCTTAGAAAAATCCAAAGCAACAATATTTAGTGAATCAAGAAAGATTAATTTATTTCATTCTCGATGTTATGTTTCTTACTTTGGGAATCCTAGTAGGGCATTCAATTATTTAAAATTAAAATATGTTTAGGCAATTCCTTGATACTATTTGTAATAAAAATGTATTTATACATTTATCTTTCTTGTTGCGTGAAATGTTATACCAAGTTCTTTACCACGATTGGCTACATACATTTTGGGGCCCAGC
Organism: Arctocebus calabarensis; assembly: GCA_963573935.1. Taxonomy (NCBI): domain Eukaryota; kingdom Metazoa; phylum Chordata; class Mammalia; order Primates; family Lorisidae; genus Arctocebus; species Arctocebus calabarensis. Next base: position 22,918 of record CAUYON010030102.1, read on the forward strand.
AGAAAATGAAAATGTAGGCCCTTTGTTCAAAAATCATTAAGAATCTTCTTGAGATAATAACAATGGAGCATTAAACCAGGCCTGGTGCCCTATCTGACCACACAGCTTCACATCAGTGGCACCGGCCCTGTTCCTGGCACAGAAATACTCATTCTTCACTGAAAAACATTTTCAAACTAGCCCCCAAACACTCCAAGATAAGAAGACATATTAAAGAAACATTGCTGTCTCCTACTCCATTTATGTGTTGACTGAAAACTGAAATATTATCCTGTGCTCGTCCAACACAGAGAAAACTAAAAACAATTTATGGTATTGCCAACTTCTCTTCTGCAAAATATTTTATGACCCAAATACTCTTTCAGCTCTATATGACAGTTTGAGAATTCATTGCATTAGAAATGCATTGAGACACATTCATTATTTTACCTTCTTCGTGGCCAAGTTGCTTATTTTTAGCTCTCTTCCTGGCCTCGATTTTATCTGTGTCTGCATTTATTGCTTCATAAACTGTTTCGGCTACTTCCTGCTGCCAGCGTTCAGAGATTACCAAAGGGAAGTTCTTGTAGAGTTCTTGGTCGCAATCAAGCAGCTGATTATTTTAAGAAATCAAGACATTCATGATTTAACAGACTTACAACGGCAACAGAGTCAAGAGTGTGGTGACTGGGTCAGAGTTGTACATAGGAAGATGACTAGGTGACAGTGAGGATCTTTTGGAGACAGCTCAGTAGTTGTCATGAATCTCTGCTAATGACAACTCAAGCAACCAGGACCCCCAAACACAACTGAGTAGCACTTCATGCTCAGTACCACAACAGTTGGGCTCGGCCCAATCTTCTGTACTGTCTTCACGGTATTTTTGCTGACAAAATATTACAGATACAGACTTGCACCTGAAGATTGACAGATTCACTGAAAGATTCTGACAAAAAAGTAAAATTTGAATTTATGGTGAAGGTAATTTATTTGTAAACGTAGAAAAATAGATCTGTATAGTTTTAGAAACAAATATAAGGGACAAGCCAAGACGGCTTTCTAACCTACTCTCGATGAAATCTGAAATGTTAGAAAAACAAAAGGTAAACTAAGCTAAACTTACTATTATCAATTCGATGCACCTTACAATTATTTAAAGTTTAATAGTATAAAGCACAAAATATATGGACAATTTAGGTAACACAGCCTTTAAGAGTTGTTATAATAAAAATTACACATAAAGATAGCATTTTTATATAAAATAATTACTCAAAATCCTTCATTCTGCCTTCTTGGTAAAGGTGCACTTTGAATATGAGCAAAGAAAATGGGTTTATGTATTAGCTATAGTTTTGTGGCAAATGCTAGCAGTGTTTCTGATAGCAACAGATTTGTCTCATTGGAAGCACAAAGCCCTTTAGAGACTCGATTTGCTCATTCCTCTCTCTGAGATAGTGAGGATAAATATCACGACAGACAAGATATTCAGAAGGACAAGGAAGAGTAAAGAGTCCAAGGCCCCTGCCCACAACCCTCTAATAAATCAGTGGAGCTATGGACGAATGTGCATCCCACATCCCAATCTGAAGACTGATGCAGCTAGTCTTACTGGCAACTTGCAACAATGTGTTGATTTTGAGATCTCTTTGATTTGTAGACACTTTTCCCTCTTTCTGTTTTGTTTAGGTGTCCAATCTCAGCACAGGCTATTATAAAATCCTTGGTTGTTCTCAATGTGACCAGAGGCATGGGTGTGTGAGTGTGACCCATGGGTGTTACAGACCCCCAGGCCCTGTGAGTTCCTGTGATCAGGCACACTGGGACAGAAATGAGAAGTCAGGTTAACAGCCAAAACATACTTCCTTCCCAGGTAGCTGTTCTGAAATGGTCAACTCTGCTTTACAACAGTCTATTCTATCTCCTACAACTTCTGAAAACCTTTATCTTTATGATTCAGTCTATGGTGCTGAAAATAAATAATAAAAAGTGATTTAAGAAATTTTTATGTTTATAAGAGGTAACCTTCCCCCCTTACCCCACCTCGCCCATTGGTTTAAAAGAAGAGCATATTATTTGGGCTGCTTGCTGAAGTTAAACCACAGATAGTTTCTTAAAATGCCGTTCCCCCACTGGACTTGGTCATCCCAGGGCCAGAACTTTGGCACTCATTTATAGGTTTACAGCCGAGTCCCAGCTGCTCATGACTTCTGGATCTAAATATTTGCTTTCTCAGCTCTTCTCCGAGGAACCCAAACCATAAGAGTAGGAACTACCAGTTTGTTCGACACTGACTATATGCCAGCAGGCGTAAGCAGGTCATGTCATTTACATTCAGAGAAAGCACAGCAACAAAACCACCGACCCTATAGATGAGAAAACCAAGACTCAGGAGGTGATGGGATGGCTCAAATCCACTCAGCGGCTAAGTGTCAGATATGAGCCCAGTCTGTCTCACTCCAAAGCCTAGATTTTGGATCACAAAAGTGTAAAGTGTGAGAATCTCTTTTTAGCATCAAAAATTTTCAGGGGCTTCCACATAAAAGTAGTTTTACTTTTAGCACCCTTTGATGGATAGTAGTACATCTGATGACAAGATTCTATTGTGATAGCAGTAATCCTTTTAAAAAGCATTGTAAATGCATTATTCCCTAAAGCACTAGTGCATTGTAGTACTCAGACACCGCCAGCTCCTGATGGTGAAGGCACAGGCCTGGGCAATAGTCTGGCTGCTGTTCCCAGATAGCCATTGGTCCAGACCATAGATGGTGTCTCTGCATTGGTCAACAATCCCCATGGCCTGGGCCCTCCGCTCTTTGTCCCCACCTAACTTATGCTTCCTGAGAAGACAGTCTGTGAATTTCCCAATCACCTTTATCACTCGGCTCCTCCTCTCTCCTGGTGACACCTGCTCTGACCAGCTATGCTCGGTTCTGAGCTGCCTGATGCACTGGCCTCCACGTGCTGTGCTCAACAGCTATTCTGGTCCCCCTCAATCGTCCTATCTTCCTTCAGCCACTTCTGCCTCCAGAGTCTAGTTAGTCCACATCCTGTGTGTCTCCAGTTATAGACCCTGCTAGACTGTTGCTTTTTAGTTGCCACTATTTAATCTACATCTGACTGGCAAGTGCTTCAATAGTGCTACTGCCTTCTGGAGGGGGAAGCTGTGTGGCAGGGGGTGGGGGAAATGAGGGGCATCAGAAAGGTATAAAGGGGGTGGGGGTGGGGGGTGGAGTTGGGAGAGCCTGGGCGAGTTGTCAGCGTGGGTATAGATGATAGGTTGACATGGAGTTTTGATACGCTTTGACTTAGTATCTTAAAGAGGATGATTTTCTCTCTTGACTCACCAATTCTAATTATGTCTTGTCTTTACTTGGAGAAATAATGATATGAACGAAAGTTTAAAAAATGTGGAGCATTATATAAAAAACAGTGATTATTTCCCCTTTGATTGACAAACGCAAAATGATTCATGTTGTTTGCTCTTTTCATCCTAACACAGGGAGATCTAAAGACTTGGAAGAATTGAGATAACAGGCTCTTTTGCACTAGGCTAAGTATGTTTGAAATCACACAATTGTTTTTTTTTTTTCTCCTTCATATACTTAAGTTTTATTTCAATCACAGAAAGTCCAAATCAATGAAATTATATTATTCTGCAACTCATCAAAAATAAGATTAGTGGGAGGAGGAGCCAAGATGGCGGTCTGTAGCCAGCTTTCTGCAGATGCTCCCATCCAGAAGGAAAGTTAGAGAACAGAAATTTAGCAAGAAAGCCAATGGTTTGGAACTGAGCCAAAAGAGAAGGTCGAAGAACGCACATCAACCTTGATGGAGCGACCTGCAACCACAAGGACACAAATAAAAGGTACAGAGCACATCACTAAGCGGAAGGGAGTGCCCTCCCCCAAGAGAACGGCTCGCAGTATACTCCATACCTCCATACAAACAAGCGAGCAGAGTTCAGATGTCCTCCCACTCTACCTCTTGGAGAGACCCTCTAAAAACCGGACCTCCTTCCCCTACTAGGGTGCCGTGGCACTCTCCTGCCAAGCATAAAGCTGTATAAAAACTGTATATATTCTCTACCTGCACATTGGAACTCCCAGTACTCCCCTCCACTCTCACCCTGAGGTCTGGAGGTCTGTCCCCCACGGAGTCCAGATTCTTGGACACTTTCGCGAGGGGTATGGACAGGGCCTGGGCTGTCCCTGGTCTGTGCTGTTTTCCTGGCTCGGGGTGAGAGGAGAGTAAGCCAAGAGTTGGTCGGCAAAGTGGAGAGGTGGTCCCCTGAGGCACCAAGCCACAGCACTGAGAAAGCTTTGCTAAAATCTCAGCTGCACCTGGCCCTCAGGGGATGATAGCTGAGACAAAGGGCTGAAGCTCACAGACTGAGTCAGGACTATCAGCAGCCCAGCATCTCTTCCACACGGCAGAAATTCTGCAAACTTGTTCTGTTCTATCAGCTTTTCCATCTACTTTACATCAATCAGGGACAGGGGTGGAACTGAGTGAATCACCCCAGCCCCTATCAACTACCCAGGTTGTCAGGCCTCACCTCCTCCCCTGCCAACACCGACATAACTGGTGGGCTGGCTGAGGAGCCACAGAGCCCCATGTGACCTAGGCAGGCACAAACCTCTAGAGCATCTGATCATTGGAGGGAACTGGATCACAGCCCTGCAGGGTTACCAGAGACTGGGTGTGATAGAGGGGCAAGGCGGGGAAGGAGGCATCAACCCTCCCAGGCTAATTTACTGAGGGTTCTTGAGCTCATAGAGCCTTGGAGCGAGTTATACTAAAACTTCCAGCAGACTTCTGCTATCTAGTCTCCAGAGACTTTTCAACTCTTTGATTTGAGGTTGGTACTGTCTGGGACAATTGATTGGTACCTCTTCAACTGGGCCAATCACCCGAGGACTTTCCAATGCTGTACACTGGGTGCGTGGTAGTGGGAAGGTTTGATTTTCCTTTCCAATTGTTGTGGAATTGTTGTGGGGGGCGTGGTGACCTAACTGCTGGTTTTCCTCCACAGCTCAGATTCCAACACAGAGTAACCGGTTTGCTAGTGTAAGACAGAGACCAGCTGAAAATGTGACAGAGCCACTTATCCCTACCACACCAAGAAGGCCCCCAGTTTCGCAGGCAGTAGCAAAGTACAGGTTGGCAAAACTCTAGGGGAGGACGGTGCCTATGGCTCAAGGAGTAGGGCGCCGGACCCATATACTGGAGGTTGTGGGTTTAAACTCAACCCCAGCCAAAAAAAAAAAAACCCCTAGGGGAAAAGGTACAAACACCAATCCCAGCTTACAGTCAAAGGAAGGACTGGTCAATCACTACTCCTAGAACCCCCAACCCAACTTATCCTTACCTACTCACCCAGCCAAATGGTGCAAAATAAATATGGGGCAGAATCAGTGGAAAAGCTCTGGAAACATGAACAACCAGAGTAGATCAACCTCGCCTCAAGGAACAATTTGGTGGACACAAATGACGATCCTATGCTGAGATGTCAGAAATCGAATTCAGAATTTGGATTGCAAACAAGATCAATAAACTAGAGGAAAAATTGGAATTAGAAATTCTGGGAGCATTTCAAAAATTGTCTCAAGAAGTCAAGGAATTCAAAGACCAAATGAATAAAGATTTTGACACATTGAGACAAGAAGTTGCAGCCCTCAAAGATTTGAGAAATACAGTAGAATCCCTCAGTAATAGAATGGAGCAAGCAGAAGAAAGGATTTCTGACATGGAAGACAAAGCTTTTGAACGCTCCCAAACCTACGAAGAGCTAGGAAGGCAAAAACGGGTCATTCTCTCAGACAGCTTTCGGATAACTCGAAGAAAACCAATATTCGTCTCAGAGGGATACCTGAAAAGGACGAAGTGGCGTCACAGGGCCCAGAGTCTCTTCTTTCTGAGATTATGAAAGAGAATTTTCCAGACATGCCAAGAGATTCTGAAATTCAGATACCAGACAGTTTCAGAACCCCAGCATGACTCAATCCGAATAAGACATACCCAAGGCACATCATAATTAAGTTCACTAAAAATATGAAAGAGAAAATTCTGAAAGCAACCAGAAGCAAGAAATCAATTACCTACAAGGAGAAGAATATTAGAATAACTGCAGATCTCTCTGATCAAATCTTTCAAGCTAGAAGAGACTGGACATCTACTTTTAATCTCCTAAAACAAAAGGACTTTCAACCCAGGATCCTGTACCCAGCTAAACTGAGTTTCATCTACGATGGAGAAATTAAATACTTATGACATCCACATGCTCAAGAAATTTGCTATAACTAAACCAGCTTCTCCAGGATATTCTCAAACCTATCCTCCATAATAACCAGCGTCATCCTCCACCATAAAAGTTTTCTCACCCAGAAACTTCTTACCAAATTCAAACTTCCACAGTGATGAAAGGATTTAAAATGTCCACTAAATTTTCTACAGATTTATCAATATGTTCTATTAATGTGAATGGCTT
>CAUYON010030103.1:0-11440 GCA_963573935.1 Arctocebus calabarensis
GTCTAATCTTGGCCTAATTTGTAAAGTAGACATAATAATATTAGGATGAACCACATTAACTTGTCAAGATTTGCCCTACAGACATGAGGTTTTCTGTTTTCAACCCACTGCTCACCTCAGAGGGCTGTTAGGGAGAATTAACGGAGTTCATAGATGTTTATCACTTAGAACAATGCTGGTGTACATATATGTCTATAAGTGTGTGTTTGCACAGAATAGTGAACATTATTATACAAGACAAGGATGTTCAAGGATGCAAGTTAGTGCTGGAGATTGGCAAAACCACCCAAGTTTCATGTCAGGGCTTCTCACCTTTCTCAGAAGATAGGCTGTTCCCACCATCTCCACTCAAGTCCTAATGTACCACAGCCCACAGGTGGGCTGCTCAGCTTCAAGGAGTTAGAGGTGTCCTAACTGTGTACGTGGGACCACACTGGTTGGTCTCTACAGGTGGCCAAAGCATCCTGTTCCCAAGAGCTACCTTTGTCGCCTTAGCTTGTTGCTTCTCTGGGAAGCACAACCTTGCCCTGGCATCTCTGCCCTCTTCCCGGCCTCTGCGTCTAAGCCTGGATTGCAGGGAAGACATTCCTTTATAATGCTTTGTAGTAAGGAACCTGCAGTTGCAGTTTCCACCCAATGCCTACCAGCTGGCCCTGCACATACGTGAGTGGGCCAAATTGGAAACCACTTTTTCCTGGTCTTCCTGTCTGTGAAAGCTGGTTTGTGCTGTAGCCACAATAATCAACTGTCAGATCTTAGTGTGCAACTTTCTTGGTATCCCCACAAGGGCCCTGACCTCAAAAAACATCAGGGTTGCACAGCAAATTCACATCAACATTGAGTTAGAATCCAGTTCTGCTGAGTTTCCTACCCAGACCTTTGCCATGTACAGCCCAAGGACAGGTGGGGGCAGGGGGCAGGTGCTGGCTTTGAGAGGTGTGGGTATGAGATAGGCTAGGGAGGTAGAGACGGTAATAAGCAGAGATCCAGATCCCAGGTTTTTGAACTCCTGAGGAGTAGAATAGCAGAAAAGTCCCACAATGGTCTTGCCTTTCTAGAACCTGCATCTTGATGGCTTTATGTGTGTGTGTCCATGAATAAACTGGACATCTGTGGTTTAGCCGGTAGGAAGAACCAGATGTCTATATTGACTAAATTAGAGTTGACCTTGCCTAGTCAAGGAAAAAAAACTGGAAGGAAACACAGCAACATTCTAACATTGAGGGAAGGTAGAGCCTTGATATTCTTACTATATAATAAATGGTTGAGGGTTAATAGTCCTCTATCAAAAATTTCATAAGATGCTATACTGGCAACATTAAAAAAAAAAGAAAGGAAGGTTACTGGTTGTATTAAATGTGTCTGCTAAAGTCTCTGCATACAGTAGAGAAAAATTACTTTCCAAAAATAGAGCACTTGACTTGGAGTCAAGATAACACATCCCTTACTTATCTGCTATTTTCCTTATGTTATTTAACTTCACCAAAATTCGGTTTTCATAGTAGTTGTGGACCCACCAAATACAGTGCATCTTAGAAGGGTACAGGTGAAACTTACTAAATGTAGAGTATAATTGTCTGAACACAATAACTAAGACAATGCCATGAAAGCTATGTTAACCAGTTCAATGAAAATATTTCAAATTGTATATAAAACCAGCACATTGTACCCCATGATTGCATTAATGTACACAGCTATGATTTAATACAAAAACAATTCAGTTTTCATGTTTAAAAGTAATAGGCTCTGGGTTGTGATACCCAACAACTGGTTAAGTAAAAAAAAAAAAAAAAAAAAAATCCTTGAGGGCGGTGCCTGTGGCTCATTGAGTAGGGTGCTGGCCCCATATACCGAAGGTGGTGTGTTCAAACCCAGCCTGGGTTGAACTGCAAAACAATATAAATAGCTGGGCATTGTGGCGGGCACCTGTAGTCCCAGCTACTCAGGAGGCTGAGGCAAGAGAATCGCCTAAGCCCAGGAACTGGAGGTTGCTGTGAGCTGTGTGATGCCACGGCACTCTACTGAGGGTGACAAAGTGAGCCTGTCTCAAAAACAAACAAACAAAAAAAACACCTTGAATTCATATTTAACGATGGAATGAAACAGGCATTTATTTAGTCAGCTCAGTTTTCATATATGTGTTTAATATTATATATGTATGAATATATGCATATAAATGTATGAACAAGTGATTTATCATACTGCTTTATACACAAAGACATGTTAGGAAAGAGATGTTCCAATTTCTACCCTAAGGGGGTGTTAATACAACATAGTGTCTCTCATTGTCTTATCTTCTGCACAATTTAAAAAGAATTTCTGAGGAGGACCTCCAAAGCAATGGAAGCAGTATCAAAAATACACTACTGGGATCTTATGAAACTAAAAAGCTTCTGCACTGCTAAGAACGTAGTAAATATCACTAGCAGACAGCCCTCAGAATGGGAAAAAATATTTGCAAGTTATACCTCCGACAAAGGGTTAATAACCAGAATACATAGAAAACTTCAACGTAATTGCAAGAAAAAAAACAAGAGATCCCATCTCAGGATGGGCAAAAGAACTGAAAAGAAACCTCTCCAAAGAAGACAAGCGCACGGCCTTCAAACACATGAAGAAATGCTCATTATCCTTAATCATCAGTGAAATGCAAATCAAAACTACCTTGAGATACCATCTAACTCCAGTAAGATTAGCCCACATGATGAAATCCCAAAACCAGAGATGTTGGCGTGGATGTGAAGAAAAGGGAACTCTTCTACATTGCTGGTGGGAATGTAAACTAATACATCCGAGCTATTTTTTTGTTGCAGTTTGGCCGGGCCGGGTTTGAAGCCGCCACCTTCAGTATATGGGGCTGGCCCCTACCCACAGAACTACAGGGGCTGCCCAAAGTTGTTTTCTTTACTCGTAGGTATATGATATCTTTTTTTTTTTGCAGTTTTTTTTTGGCCAGGGCAGGGTATGAACCTGCCACTTCTGGCATATGGGGCTGGTGCCCTACTCCGTTGAGCCACAGGCGCCACCCCGGTATATGATATCTTAATAAAAGTGAAAAAAACTATTTTAAAAAGTGGCCAGTGGGGTTTGGTGGCACACACTTGTAATCCTAGCACTCTGGGAGGCTGAGGTGGGTGGACTCTAGCCTGAGCAAAAGCAAGACCCCATATCTACTAAAAATAGAAAAACTATTCTTTAATTTCTAATGGAAAAAGTGGCCAGGTGTGGTGGCTAACGCCTGTAATCCTAGCACTCTAGGAGGCCAAGGTGAGTGGATTGCTTGAATCTTTAACTATTCTTACTATTAAATCAATATTGGTTGTCGGCTCGGCGCCTGTGGCTCAATGGGCTAAGGCACCAGCCGCGTTCACCTGAGCTGGAGGGTTTGAATCCAGCCCGGGCCCAAACAACAATGACTGCTGCAACCAAAAAATTGGCCGGGCATTGTGGCAGATGCCTGGGGTCCCAGCTACTTGGGAGGCAGAGGCAGGAGACTCGCTTGAGCCCAGGAATTGGAGGTTGCTGTGAGCTGTGATGCCACAGCACTCTCTCCAGGGTGACAGCTTGAGGCTCTGTCTCAAAAAAAAAAAAATCCAATATTGGTTGTTTATGTTGCAAATACAGATGTTTTTCACATTACAATGGGGTTATATCCTGATTGACCCATAGTTAAATCAAAAACACCTTAAGTTGAGAATGCATTGAGTACCCCTGAATTACCAAACATCATGGTTTAGCCTACCCTACTTTAAACATGCTTAGACACAGGCCGAGTGTGGGGGCTCATGCCTGTAATCCCAGCAATCCCCTGCAAGGCCAGGGTGGGGAGATTGCTTGAGACCACCCTGAACAAGAGCAAGACCCTGACTCTACTAAAAATAGAAAAACTAGCCAGTTTTCTAGTGGGAGCTGTAGTCCCAGCTATGCTGGAGGCTGAGGCAGGAGGATCTCATGAGCCCAAGAGTTTGAGGCTGCTGTGAGCTGTGATGTAGCCAGGGCACTCTACCCAGGGCAACAGGGTGTCTCAAAATTCCTTTCTGTCTCAAAAGAAATTTGGGAGTGACTGTAGATTAAAAAGAGAAGGGTGTCCAATGATCAAGACCCAGGATACTTCAACATTTAGAGGTTAGAGACAAAAAGAAACTGCACAGTGGCTCGTGCTTGTAATCCTAGCACTCTGGGAGGCCAAGGCAGGTGGATTGCTTGAGCTCATGGGTTCAAGACCAGCCTGACCAAAAGCAAGACCCCTGTCTCTACTAAAAAAAATAGAAAAACTGAGGCAAGAGGATCAGGTTGAGCCCAAGAGTTGGAGGTTGCTGTGAGCTATGACGCCATGGTACTCTACCCAGGGCAACAGCTTGAGATTCTGTCCTTAAAAAAAAAAAAAAGACTGGCTCTGCCTCTGGCTCAACGAGCTAAGGCGCCAGCCACGTACACCTAAGCTGGTGGGTTCGAATCCAGCCCAGGCCCACCAAACAACAATGACAGCTGCACCCAAAAAATAGCTGGGTGTTGTGGCGGGCGCCTGTAGTCCCAGATGCTTGGGAGGCAGAGGCAAGAGACTCTCTTGAGCCCAGAAATTGGAGGTTGCTGTGAGCTGTGATGTTACAGCACTCTATCCAGGATTACAGCTTGTGGCTCTGCCTCAAAAAAAAAAAAAAAGGCAGCTCCTGTGGCTCAAGCAGTAGGGCACCGGCCCCATATGCTGGAAGTGGTGAGTTCAAACCCAGCCCTAGCCAAAAACTGCAAAAAAAAAAAAAAAAGATCTTTGGCTCAGCGTCTGTGACTCAATGGGCTAAGGTGCCAGCCACATACACCTGAGCTGGCCGGGTTTGAATCCCGCCCGGACCTGCCAAACAACAATGACGGCTGCAACCAAAAAATAGCTGGGCGTTGTGGCGGGCACCTGTAGTCCCAGCTGCTTGGGAGGCAGAGGCAGGAGACTCGCTTGAGCCCAGGTATTAGAGATTGCTGTGAGCTGTAATGCCACGGCACTCTATCCAGGGTGACAGCTTGAGGCTCTGTCTCAAAAACAAAACAAAAAAAAAGAAAAGAAAAGACTTATAATCCATGAAAATAACCAGAAGGAGGCCAAGGTGGGTGGATGGTTAAGCTCAGGAGTTAGAGACCAGCCTGAGCAAGAGTGAGACCCTGTCTCTACTAAAAATAGAAAAATCAGCCAGGCATTTTAGTGGGCACCTGTAGTTCCAGCTAGTTACTGAGGTGGCTGAGATAAGAGGATTACTCAAGTCCAAGAGTTTGAGGTTGCTATGACACTCTAATGAGGGTGACAAAGTAAGACTCTGTTTTAAAAATATAAAATAGTTGGATGCGATGACTCCTGCCTGTAATCCTAGCACTCTAGGAGGCTGAGGCAGGTGCATTACTTGAGTTTACGAGTTCAAGAGCAGCTGAGCAAGAGCAAGACCCAGTCTCTAAAAAATAGCCAGGTGTGGCTTGATGCCGGTAGCTCAGTGGCTAGGGTGCCAGCCATATACACTGGAGCTTGTGGGTTCAAATCCAGCCTGGGCCTGCCAAACAACAATGACAACTACAACCAAAAAATAGCCAGGGATTGTGGCAGGCGCCTGTAGTACTTGGGAGGCTGAGGCAAGAGAATCGCTTAAGCCCAAGAGTTTGAGCTCGGCACGCTACCGAGGTCGACATACTATCGAGACTCTATCGCAATAAATAAATAATACCCAGGTGTCGTGGTGGGCGCTTATAGTCCCAACTACTGAGGAGGGTGAGGCAAGAGGATCTTTTTTTTTTTTTTTGATACAGAGCCTCAAGCTGCCACGCTGGATAGAGTGCTGTGGCATCACAGCTCACAGCAACCTCCAATTCCTGGGCTCAAGCGAGTCTCCTCCTGCCTCCCAAGTAGTTGGGACCTCAGGCACCTGCCACAACGCCCGGCCATTTTTAGGTTGCAGCCACCATTGTTGTTTGGCGGGCCCAGGCTGGATTCGAACCCTCCAGCTCAGGTGTATGTGGCTGGCACCTTAGCCCATTGAGCCCCAGGCGCCGAGCCAGCAAGAGGATCATTTGAGAAAGAAAGTACGTAAATAACCAGAGAACTATGGACTTACTTGAGAATTGCATCCCAGGGGTGGGAATGGCTACTGACAGAGCAGGCTGAAGGCAGTGGTTGGCAGGGAAAGAAAAAAAAGGCGTGTTCCTCTTCACACCTTATTGAGTTCAGACAACTCAATGAACTAGCTACCACCTAATGTCCCAAGCATCCATTCAACAGTCTTCACTGAGCACCTACTCAGTGCCCAGACTCTATGTGGGTTGCAGGAGATAAAAATGATGAGCAAAACTGAAGGATTCCTGGCTCCATGGATAACCAGTGAGGAAGACCTACTGTCTAGGGCAGGAACTGCATTTGACTGCTAAGAGTGGGGACCAGAAACAACAGTGGCTTAAGATATATTCAAGTTTTATTCTCTCATGTAAAAAAAACTCCATAGATAGGTAGTTCACAGCTGCTCCATTATCACCAGGGCCCTGGCTCCTTCTCTCTTTCTCCATCCCCATCCTTAGCTTTTGGTTTTCCGTCTCAAGATGACCTCATGGTCCAAAGGCGACTGTTGGAGCTCCAGCTATCATATCTACATTCCAGCCAGTAATCATGAGGAATGGGGGAAGGGCAAAAAAAGATCAATGTCAGCTTTGTATCCTCTCTTAAAAAGCTTTCTTGGGGCTCAGCGCCTGAGGCTCAACGGGCTAAGGTGCCAGCCACCTGAGCTGGCGTACGAACGCAGCCTAGGCCCGCCAAACAAAAATGACAGCTGCAACCAAAAAATGGCTGGGCGTTGTGGTGGGCACCTGTAGTCCCAGCTACTTGGGAGGCGGAGGCAGGAGACTCACTTGAGCCCAGGAATTGGAGGTTGCTGTGAGCTGTGATGCCACAGCACTCTATCCAGGGTGACAGCTTAAGGCTCTTTCTCAAAAAAAAAAAGCTATCTTGGAAGTCTTGCCCCACAACTCTTATTTACACTTCATTGGCCAGAATTTGTTGGAAAGAAACAGAACTTGGGCACTGCAAGAGTGATGTGTCACACAGCATTAGATCACCAGAACAACAATGTGAACCTGACAGAGTAAAACGCTGTTTGGTTAGCATGTCTAGCTTCCCCTGGTTCTGTCTCCTGGGACAATCTCCCTATTCTCCATGGAACTGCCTCTGCTTTCAGAGAGGTTGTTCATTGACTTTTTTTTTTTTTTTTGGCAGTTTTTGACCAGGGCTGGGTTTGAACCCACCACTTCCAGCACATGGGACAGGTGCCCTATACCTTTGAGCCACAGGTGCTGCCCAGGTTGTTCATTGTCTTTCGACCCTCACACACCATCTGAGGAGGCTTCTGTAGTTAGCATGCTCCTTAAAGGCTTTTTTTTTTTTTGAGACAGAGTCTCACTTTGTCACCCCCAGTAGAGTGCCATGGCAACTACCTCACAGCAACCTCAGACTCCTGGGCTCAAACAATTCTCTTGCCTCAGCCTCTTGAGTAGCTGGGATTACAGGTGCCCGCTACAACGCCCAACTATTTTTAGAGGCAGGGTCTCAATCTAGCTTAGGCAATCTACCCGTCTCAGCCTCCTAGAGTGCTGGGATTACAGGCGTGAGCCACCACTCTGGGCTGGCTACACAGCTTTGACAGCCCTTTCTAGAGAGACGCATTTAGGATCCATTTAGTAATAGGCAGTTGTGGTCCATGTGTGGTTTTTTTATTAGTTAGTTTGTTTTGGTAACATAGTTGCTGATATAATTAGTAGGCTTCCAGTCAATTACTAAGTATGAATTATTGTAGCCAAAGATCTTACATATCATATTAAGCCTAAAAACTCACATAGTAGAACCACTATAAGTTAACCACCCAAGGGACTGTAAAAGTGGTCAACATAATGATCAATGTAAGGAACGAGGCCTATCATACTGAAACGTACATGTGGTGCATGACTGATCTATGAAAATTAAGTCAACATAAGGAGGTGGTCAGTGTAGGGAGGTGGTCAACTATGGAGGTTCTGCTGTATTTTGGTTATTGGCTTCTGTGACCATCCCTCCAATTCTCTGATTAATGGAAGATAACACTATTAATCTGACTTTTGCTGGTAGTCTTTTTTTTTTTTTGAGACAGCCTCAAGCTGTCACCCTGGATAGAGTGCCGTAGCATCACAGCTCACAGCAACCCCTAATTCCTGGGCTCAAGCGAGTCTCCTGCCTCTGCCTCCCAAGTAGCTGGGACCACAGGCGCCTGCCACAACGCCCAGCAGGTTTTGGGTGCAGCTGTCATGGTTGTTTGGCGGGCCCGGGCTGGATTTGAACCCACCAGCTCAGGTGTACGTGGCTGGCACCTTAGCCCATTGAGCCACAGGCACTGAGCCTGGTAGTCTTTTGAGACAGAGTCTCACTCTGTTACCCTGGGTAGAGTGCTGATAGCTCACAGCAACCTCAAAATCTTGGGGCTTGAACAATCTTCTTTTTTTTTGTTTGTTTGTTTGTTTGCACCAGAATGTTTATTGCAGCTCAATTCTTAATTGCCAAGTCATGGAAGCAGCCCAATTGCCCATCGACCCATGAATGGATTAACAAAAAAAGATGGAGACTTTACCTCTTTTATGTTCACTTGAATAGAACTGGAACATATTCTTCTTAGCAAAGTATCTCAAGAATGGAAAAAAAAGTATCCAATGTGTTTAGTACTATTATGAAACAATAATCACCCACACTTTCATATGAATGATAAAACACAACTATTGCTCAGAATGAAGGAGAGAAAAGGAGTGTGGGGGGGGGCTGGGTGGAGGGAGGGTAATCAGTGGGATCTCACCTATTGTGCATAATTCAAGGGTACATGTCAAATCTATTAAGAGCTGAGTATAAATGTCTTAACAAAACAATTAAATAAGTGAGGTGAAGGCTATGTTAACCAGTTTGATGTAAGCATTCCAAATTATATATAAAATCAGCACATACCCAGTAAGTGCATTAATGTACACAGTTATGATTTAATAAAAAATGGATATATATATCCATTCACTGGTATATATATTTCTTGCCATATGATTAGACATCAAGTTTCCAGATGTCCTTGGGTATGTTTATAGGCTTCCTTTTCTGTTGCATCAACTTATGCTTTCTAAACTCACATCAAAATGTCATTGTAACTTATTCACCTGTAGTTAATGATGTTTTTTATTTTCTAATTCAGGGCTATAAGGAATAAAGCTGTTGCAAAATCTTTGAATATGTCTTTTAGGGGACTCATACATAGGGCATGCATATGTTCGTGGTGGACCACCAGTAAGAAGAGGTTTTTACCGGGGAAGAGGTACATGTATTAGGAAGAATTCTATTTTGGAATTCACAAATCCTTCACATGGTTCATCAAAGCAGAAAGATACATTAGGACAATCATAGGATGTGATACACTAAGTCTCTTGAAATTCTCTGGTGCCCACATTGGAATAAAATAGCAGGTAAACAACCACTATCAGACAAGAAGGAATTCTGGTGAGCTCAGCGGTGTTCTCCAGCATCAAGCCTTCTTTATCTAACTCAGTCCTGTTACTCAGTCCTCTCCTGGTGCTGACTCCATGAAGGCCATCACCCCTGTGGGCTGTCTGCTCTGGCATCGTCTCCCAGTGCTGTAAGAATTCCCTGAGCCAGTGGTTGCAGTCTCCTGTTGACAACTTCCTGAAATACTCTGCCAGCCCCCTGTGCTCCCACTCCGCCTTGGTCCTTCTGGCTTCAGTGTTCACTACTGTCCAGTTTGCATTCACTGCGTCAAAGAGGAGGTCTGTCTGGCCATTGATGTTGAACTGCCAGGACGCACCAGTGCATCGTTCTGCTTCACGCTGACAAAACACCTTGACCTGCAGAGTGGGACAACCCCTGGTCTTGTTTTTCTCCAGTTCTGTGTCCGACAGGATCATCCTCAGCTCTTGCATCACTTCTTCCAGAGTTGGGGTCAATTCTGTCCATGCCTTGGTGGCATTTACTTTCTCTCCCAGGGGACCCAAAGGTTTGACCTTTCTGCTGTCACTGTCATACTGGAGGAGAGCCTTTTTGTTCATGAAGCCCAACACTTCATCCCAGGGCTGCCCAGGTCTGGACTGAGATTTGACAGTGAATTTGAGGCAAAGGGAGTGGACACCTTTCAGAGTCTCCGAGGCTTTTCCTAGCAGCAGTAGTAGCAAAAGAACACACGTAGCAGTAGATGCTGGGGACATTCTCGAACAGATCACAGGGTCACCAGTGAGAAGCAAGCGGATATGTACACACACTTCATCACCTGTCGGAGTGGGTACTGCCCAAAGTCTTTAACTTTGTACAAGTTTCTGCAGTGTATACGAGAAGCATGGTGCAGGCATCTGCTTCTGGCAAGACTTCAGGGAACCTTCAATAAGGTTGGAAGGGGAAGGGAAGGAGAGAGAGAGAAAGACAAAGAGCAATCTTTTTTGTTTGTTTGTTTTGTTTTGAGACAGAGCCTCAAGCTGTCACCCTGGAGAGAGTGCTGTGGCATCACAGCTCACAGCAACCTCCAATTCCTGGGCTCAAGCGAGTCTCCTGCCTCCACCTCCCAAGTAGCTGGGACTACAGGCGCCCGCCACAACGCCCGGCCAGTTTTTTTTTTTTAGGTTGCAGCCACCATTGTTGTTTGGCGGGCCCGGGCTGGATTCGAACCCACCAGCTCAGGTGTACGTGGCTGGCGCCTTAGCCCATTGAGCCACAGGCGCTGAGCCTGAACAATCTTCTTGACTCAGCCTCCAGAGTGGCTGGGACTATAGGAGCCTGCCACAACGCCCAGCTATTTTTAGAGATGAGGTCTTGCTCTGGCTTAGGCTGGTCTCCAACCTGTGAGCTCAGACAATCCATGCACCTCAGCCTCTCAGAGTGCTGGGATTACAAGAGTGAACCACCTCAACCGGACCTATCTGTTTCTTTCTTTATTTTTTATTTTTATTTTTTATTATTTTTTTGAGACAGAGTCTCAGTATGTTGCCCTCTATAGAGTGCTGTAGCGTCACAGTTTCACAGCAACTTCAAACTCTTGGGCTTAAGTGATTCTCTTTCCTCAGCCTCCCAAGTAGTTGATACTACAGGTGTCTACCAAAATGCCTGGCTATTTTTTGGTTGTATTTGTCATTGTTTGGCAGGCCCGGGATGGGTTCGAATACACCAGCTCTGGTGTATGTGGCTGGCACCTTAGCTGCCAAGCTACAGGCACTGGGCCATAAAACTTTTTTTTTTTTTTTAGTCAGACTCTCAAGCTGTTGCCCTGAGTACAGTGCTGTGGCATCATAGCTCACAGCAACCTCAAACTCTTGGGTTCAAGTGATCCTCTTGCCTCGGTTTTTCTATTTTTAGTAGAGACAGGGTCTCGCTTTTGCTCAGGCTGGTCTTGAACTCGTGAGCTCAAACTATCCACCT